>LOJH01068710.1:0-10065 GCA_001685095.1 Ellobius talpinus
TTTATTAACCAATGAAAGTAACACATAGACAGATGACCCTCCTACATCACAAAGCAAAGGGGCTGGAGGAGAAAAGGAGGGAGAGAAAGAGAGAGAAAAATCTGGCTCACAAGGATTTACTGCAGGCTATGGATGTAGTCTCCGACTTCTTCTGTCCTCAGATCTCTGCAGAGTGAGGGAAGGCTTTCTACCAAGGCTGAAAGGAAACCGCCTGGCCCTTTATAAACACATCATGTAATGTTATGGCTCCTTATGTGTGAGTATTGTGAAGGACCTGTAGTCTGGGAATTCACAGAGCCTCAGAAGCTGCGTGTTTACTGATAATACTTTCAGCTCCTCTTTACATTCTTGAGTGCAAATGACTGCCCAGTAGTTTTGGTGCCACTAACCCCTTTGTGCCAGAGCAACAAAAAGGAGAGAGCTTGTGTTCAAAAGATGCCATCATTTTTATCAGCACCTAGTATTTCTTAAGTCTCCAAAACGTACTTCTGTCCCATTAATATTGCATCAAAGAGGTTCTTTAAAGTATTTGTGTTTGAGAAAGTTTGGGGAGTTAGCTAGCAGGTGTAACAGAAACGGAAAGCCCTGTACTTATTGGCTGTTAGGTTGCAACTTTCAGAGATGCCATGAGACCCAGATTAGCCAGGCAAATGCCACTTGTTCATCGTTACTGGGAATTAATAAGCTAACCTCAGAGTGTTAGCTACTCTGTAAAGCTCACAAAATCGACTCTCTGGTATTTGGGAGGAACCTGCACCTCTGGGGGCGTTGTCCCTCCAATACCGCTTGGAATGAACATTCTGGGATGAGGAATTTGGTGTATGGTAGGAACTGGGCCTATATTAGAGCCATAGCTGACCATAAACACACAGCATGCCAGGCCCACAGAGGGAGCCTGCGAAGTGGATGATGCAGCTGATCGCGCATTGGGCCCAGCCTTCTGACACTCTTTTCAGCATTAGGTCACCTTGGCAGAAGACACCCCAGACAACACTAGAGGATAGACAGGGGGAAGGGTTAAAGGGACTCCCCTTTATGCAAAAGCACCAAGATAACCTTAAGCCCAGTGACTTGGGGCTTTTATTTCGCCTTTCTCACCCTTTACTACACAGCACACTAGTTTGCTCATAACAACTCTCAACTTTCTGGGCTGTTAAAAAGAGGCTTAGAAGAGCAATTGAAAGTAATATGGGCTTTTTAATATTGTGACACTTAATGCTACACAAAACCTTTGTTTCCTAAGGTTTATTGCGCTGGTGTCTTAGATTTCCTGCTGTATGACCAGGAAGATTATGGTGGCTCAGGTCTTAAGTATACTCTGGGGAAGCATTTTGTATTTTCGCTATAAACAGTCTTTCTAAAACAACACGATTGTGTAACTATCAATGTTTATATTGCATTATACGTCTCCCAAAGTTTACTATGCATAGTGAAGAGCATGGTAACCAAAGGAAGCGGTGTAGTCTCTGAAATTATTCAAGTGACTCCATCTCACTCTTTATTTCGTCAGCCGGATATTCATGCTCTGTTACTATGTCGTGGTATTGCACAGCTGTGCACATAAGCTTCTAGAATCTAAGCATTTACAATACATATATGCCTTATTTTAAAATAAGAGTTGTAACAGAACTAAAAGACTTTTAAACGGAAGTAATGATGCAAGCAGAGCGGTTTTCAGATGTCTGGCTTTTCATAAATGAACGATTTGATTGAGAGAGTCATAGCAAAGCTGGGTTTTCATATTGAGTAATTTCTCCGACTTGGTGAAAGAAACCAAATAATTAATTCTCCCATTGAAGGTGCTACCACTGAACATGCATTTTTTTGGAAGCTGTTGAATTGTTTTCACAAGTACACGGCAATGCGGAGCCCCGATAAAGGACAGCACTAAGTTCTCCTTAGGGTACAATCCTATTCAGACTCCTGGGGAAATGCAACAAATGGCAAAATCCCATTTCTTTATGCAGACCATTTAATGAGCAATTCCTTCAGAATATATAAGGGAAGAAGACCAGACCTAACACTATGGATCCCCCAGACCCGCTTTTCTTTCCATCGGTGAATAGTGAGTTTCATTATGTTCAAAACCATAGCGTGGACAAGGCAAATGGTGAGCTCCGTCCCATCCAAGGAAGTGAAAGATTATCTTCTTCCATCAACAGAAGCGAGAGGGATCGGGCCCACCTTTGAATCCCTCCCAGCTTCATTCAGATCGAACACGACATCTGGGTAATCTGCAATCTGCCAGGGGCATTGTTAGCATGTTACCCCTCCAGGGTAGGATTTTAAGCAGGCCACCAGCAGCTGTGTGTTTGGCTACTTGGCCACATTAGGCCTACAGACCCCCCCTCCCGCTATTACCCTGGTGATACCTGTGCCAGGGCCCCTGGTGACACAATGAAGGTATTAGGTCAGATGAGTTACATTAAGTGGCAAGTGATAAATTCAAGATGACAATTTGAAACAGCAGTGTTTCTTCTAAGTAATTAATTCCAGTGGTGCCTGGGGCGGTGTGTGGTTGCCGCCACTGGTGTGGCAAAGCTGCGTAGCTAATGAGAACACATTACAATGAGGATTAGGGGCCTGTGCATTCTGGCAAGCTGAGGTCACTATGATTAGGAAATATTAATGCAGAGTGACTGTGATAAACCATATACACCCAGGAAAGTTAATTTTTATTTTATTAACGCAGGAACTGTTGACCACTTTACAATGTGGTGGCTCACTAAGTGAGCTAGGGAGAGAACCGACACATTCCTCTTTGGGTCTCTGACAGCCCCTAAAGCCTGCTGGAGATGGTGACAGAATGGCGTGCCATAGCCAAGGTCCTGCTCTTCTCATCTGTGGACACACAGAAGACACAGAATGAGGGGCCTATTTTATTTTCCGAAACATGACTTCGCCAAGATCATTTTTTAGGCACTCATCTCCTCTGTTTAAGAAATAACTGTGAAATAATTGGAGAGTGAGATTGTCAAGAAAGGGGCAGGCTTTCTCTTGCTACATCTGTCCTTCCGAGAGGGGGTGGCCAGGTCACCTCTGACTCTCCAGTGCTATCAAGGCATTAGCTGACTTGCTCACCTTCATTCTCATCACCAAACACCCCGTTCAACTGGAAGCAGAAGGAACTTGAGGCCAGATGGGTGGGATCCAGGACAAATTCAGACTGTCAGGAGGAGTGTGTTTGAGCCTGGAACTCAGTGCCCGGTCCACCTCATCTGGTGCTCACCTGGATGTCTCGCTGGGAAGGGAACAGAGCCAATCACCCAAACTGTTTCCCATAAAACTCTCAAAGAAGGCCGTCCAGGAACTCTAGCCATACACATACACACACTCACAGAGCTCAGAGAGTTGGCTCATCTCTAGTAGAGGACTTTTAGTTTGAGCAACTACAGATGTCTTACGGTGTATTAGATATGTTGCCTATAAAATACCTACTAAACACTTTCCCCTTGGCACTGAAAGATGAACTGCTTCTAGCTGTAAGACTGTGCCCTTATCTCTTGCTATAAATTGGCTGTGGTGTTGGGCACTCAGCTTCAATATGTGTTCTGTCGGTAGGTCTACGTGTGAGTGAAGGCAGGGGAATAGAAAAGCCATTAGGAACACGTGTTCTCTGAAATCTTGAAGGGCTACCAAGTACATCTTTATACCCCCAGATTCCTATGTTATTAAGAAGCCAATCACATCGCAGAGAAAATATAAAAAATCTTTAGTCTGATCTTCTTCTTTTCTTTTTCTTTATCCACAGAGTACACGAGTTTGATTTTACATTAGTGTCCCCAGCTCCAGTTTCTAGAATAGGAGAAACAATTAGTAGAACTTCTGGGAGGCTCGATCTCCACCAAGTAACTATTAAAAAAATCACCCACAGTTTTATATTTACATACAAATACATGAAATTCTTGGCATCTTTGCATATGGGGGAAAAACTTAGAAAAAGTCAATAAACAAACCCATCTTTTTTTCTTACATATTTTGAGGTGATGTTTCATAAAAACACCAAGGAATTGCTGCAAAACACCTTTCCAATGTCATCAAGTACATAAGATGCTTTGGAAATGAGAGGTGACTGCATCAACAAGGGAGAAGAAGGTAACATTCAAGTTTGCCTGTTTGACCATCACAGCCATCAATAGTAACTTAGTCAAAATGAGTAGACACAAATGACTTGTGTCTTTATAGACGTAAATATGTGTGCTGCAGGATATTTGATCACACTGTGACCCTCGAGTTTGTGTTAATTAAATAAAACCTTAGGTCAAGAGGTAGAGCCACATACACACACACACACACACACACACACACAAGCACAGGATATCAGGAGGCCAAGTACCTGTATTTTATGAAGTGAGGGCCCAAGCACCACTCATTGTGCTGATACATCGCTGTCTAGGTCAGGGTCAGCAATTCTTTTTCTCCAAAAGTCCATATAGAAATATCTTAGGCATTTATGAATCATATGGTTTTTGATTTAATTATTCAGCTCTACTACTACTGGAACATAAAAGTAGTCATAAGCACTGCAAAAATGCATGTAGCTATGTTCCAATAAAACTTTATTAACACTGAAGTTTGAAATTCACATCATTTTCATGGGTCACAGAGTATTATTTTCAGGTTTAAACATTTAAATATTTTAAAACTTAGTCCAATAGGCCATATGAAAACCAGGGAATGAAAAGAAAAATGGGAAAGAAAATGCAGGGATGGGCTGCATTTAATCCATGGATCATCATTAATGGATCCCTTGCTGCAAAGGGTTGCTCTGATCTGCAAGATCAAACCATTGCCATACAACTCACTTCCTACCCCAAGAAATGGAGAAATGGAAGGAAAACGTCAATCACCTTAGGAAGACTCAATTGGCTTGCATCACTCCACTTATGTTCTATTGACGAACGCGGAATTGCACAGCCGTAGTTAGCAGCAAGGGACCCTGAGACACATAGTACTGGGTAGGGCCATGTGGACTCAGCTAAATTTCAAGGGAATTCTAGCCCTCAAGACCAGGTATGCATATGAAGGTACAAGCTGTCTCTACTACAGTGACATGGAATTGAACTAAAGTAATGATAAAGATTATCCTAGACTTGGAATCTTTTGAGATTTGTGTGTTGCCATGACTCCCAAATGGGGTTTATGCTACTCATTGATACTACCTTGAGACACACAGTGGCTGTATGTTCCTCACTGATACTACCTTGAGACACACAGTGGCTGTAGTACTGAGAGGGAAAAGGTTGCTGGTCACCCAATGAGCAACTTCTACTAGTGTATAGTAGAATATAGAATAATGTTGTCTAGGCTCTCATGGAGAATTGCCACAACACAAAAAAGGCATGCCAAGAGCAACTTCAGAAGCAAAGATACTTCTGTTGTTCTTTAATTTCTTATATCATTTTTACTTTTAAAAAAATTCTGAGCCGGATGTGGTAGTAGATATGATCATCAGTTGAGGCCAACCTGGACTTCATAGTGAAACTTCACCATGCCACCAAACATTCCAGAATCTGCTAAGTCTATTCTCACTCACCATTCCCCTTCTAGGTCCCATATTGAGGTTATTCCGTGCCCACCATCAGATCCTCAACTCATGCTTGAAGAATCACAAGTAATGGGCTGGAAGCCTTAGAAAGCCATGCCATTGGAGCTTTCTGTATAGATACAACTCAAGCTGCCCAAAAGGAAGAAACCTGTCTTCAGATAGGGACATGGCTGTAGCAAGAAAACTGAAGTCCTGCAGGTACAGAGAATTACGGCTTGGGTTCTGTTTGGACAAGGTTGTATTTGTCATGTCGAGTTCAGCGATGGAGTATAAAATGGGTCTGTTTTGTTTTGTTTGAGACAGGCTCCAGGCTCACAGGCTCATTATGTGGACCGTACTGGCCTGGAACTACTGTGTTGGCCACCCTAGTTCTGGGATTACGGACATACACCACCACACCTGGCTCAAAACAGATTTCTTGGATACCCACTCTGTACAGGGTATTGCAGTGAGCTCTGGGAGGTGACAGAAAGGTGGAGGTGAGCAGTAGGAATCTTTTTCTTTTCTTGAGTGTGAGTTCTAAAAGGACAGAGAGTTTAGCCCATACGCTATATACATGTGTATGTATATATACATATACAGAGAGTTTAGCATATACAACATTCATACATTCATACATTGCTATTTTATTATTAGCTAAATGGACACTCTACCATCTCAAAGGATCACATGTAACACTAACATTACATATAATATTTATTATATAATGTATAACATATACAGAGAGTTTTGCTTATACATTATATACATATATATACATATCCAGAGAGTTTAGCATATACATCATTACCATAAGCATGATGATAGAGGTATGTATAAAAGAGTTCAGAGCAGGGAATGAATGGCTCGGTGTTGGGGTTGGTGAGAAAGTAGGCCAGAGAGGTGTCAGTCCAGATCCAAGAAGAAAAATAGTCTTAACTTTCTCCCCAAGAATAGAATATGATTTTGAGTAGAGATACATCCTGTCCTGTTTTCATGAGATATAACTGTTGTTACGGCAGTCATGTCAGATGTGCGTGTGCACACGCACGTGTGTGCACGCACACGTGCACACACGTGCATGCACTCATGTATCAGGACTGGGGCACTGCTACACTCTTTCCCCCAGGAATCTATGTTTTACATCTGTGTTTTGTGTTATGACTGTTTATATACCTCAACTCAAGCACTCCTAACAACAAGGACCATTTACAACTAATTTTAAAAGAAATCTCTGAATACAGAAATATCCTCGAAACACATGCGTACATACACACACACACACACACACACACACACACACCAATTCCATCATGGGGTTCTTCTAATAAGCCGTCAAGTGTAAGGTCAAATTGAAGTCCTCTTAATTTTGCAGATTAAAATAAAAGCTATTGCTATAAGAAAATACTTAGCTTTTATTTTCTCTGAACACAACCTGTGTTTGCATATTGAGTTTAAGCATCATAGACATCCCAAAAGCATTAAAACTATGAAACAGAAGGCTTAGAGAACACATAAACAGGGAGAGGTGACAGGCATTTTTGTAGCCGTTGGAAGCTGGGGATAATTATACCATTGTCTCTCACTCTGTTCCCATGTGGACTTGCTTAAATGTCATTGGAAACAGTAACTTCTCACTCTTTCCTTCCTGGGAAACCTTATCCAACCCGAGCTCAGACATCATGATAGCATGCTTCAGCCCAGAGCGCGGGCCCCTGGGGGATTCATATTCAGGCATCACGGGTCGTTGACCTGGCTATTGTTGTTTGTGATACTTACTGGTAAAGTTTCTCAATCAATACAACATCAGCCCACTGAGCTCCAGGGACTAGAGAGCTGCAGCAGCGTACTTAATCTTGGAGCCAGCCTGTGCTCTCTGCTCTGCGGCTAAACTGGGTAGTTGGCCTACTTGATGTGGCATTATTGCTGCTGGGGTCAGATGGGAGCAGTTCGGCAAGGGCTGATGAATGGCTGTTGGTGGCGAGGCACCTCTCCCGCCCACCCGGAGACATCCGTGATAGACGACAACCGCGCCTGCACAAAAATCCTTGTCGCTTGTCTGTGAGGCTTCTGGGCCGGAGGTGTGGAGGGATTGGCCTGGCGGCGGGAGCAAGCTCTCAAGGCGGTAGAGCACCGTGGCAATCAAGCTCAGTTTCCATTATCAGAGAAGGTGGATCTCCACCCCTGTCCCGTGTCATTACTGTGTCCGTTTTCTTCCCATCTTTGCTTGAGGAAGACTTCCAGGAAGTAGGGAAAAGATAAATGGGAAATTATCTTAATTCTATTAAGATGGGCTGGCAATGTCTTCATCATTGAAGGAGTAATTATTCAGAATGTTAACTGTGAACATAGCAGTGTAACACCCACTAATGTGGAGGAGAAATTAATATGTAAATAATTGTTGAACATAATAGTGGGATAGCCTCCGTTATTGTTAAGAATATAACACCACAAAAGCATGGAAATTTCTTTTAAAAATAGATGCCTTGCAAAAAGTGTCAGTGCATTATTTATCTAGCTATTTCCTGTTCTGTACAATCCTTTTTTTAGTAATCAGACAAAGAAAAATAAAAATGCTTGGCATGACCTAAATATTCTGTCTGTTATAAATGAAGGCAGGGCTCTCTATAAGTAAACAGACCACAGAGTGTTGTCAAGGAAGTAACCAAAGGTGTAAATGTTAGGTTCAGACAGATTCTACACAAAATCAGTAGGCTTCGTTAAATATTTAATCACATAAAAAATAACAAGGAGGAGAGAACGGTGAAGGGATTTCCAGGGGTGTGGTCAGCTGTGTGGCAAAGAAAGTATCGTGGGTGGATGTATTCTTCAAGAAGGACTACAGACCTCCATCTCTTCATCTCACAACCTAATGTGAAGTTGATGATGTTTAAGGACATATTTTCCGGACCTGAGACAATTGATGCCCTGTCTTTCCAAGGTTGACAATTAGGTTATGTTACTGATGTTAGACTATTGCTGTCTAGTCTGAATGCTACAATTGTTTTTCCAAATATTTAAGTTATAAATCAACCCATCATGCGTGTGTGAATGTGTGTGTATATATATTTGGGGGCCATGTATTTGTGTAGATATATGAGCACATATGTGTGCATGGTTGTGGAGGTAGAAGTCAACCTTAGGTTTATTTTCTCAGGAAATTACCTTGTTTCCTGAGACGGCCTCTCTCATTAGAACCTAGAACTCTCTGATTAGACTAGCCAGTGGACCACAGGGACCCGCCTAGCTCTGCCTCTCCAGCGCCGCGATTACAAGAGCACACGGCTGTTCCCAGCTTTTAACAAGGGTGCTAGGGACAGACCTCAGGTCTCCATGCTTGCAAGATGCATAATTCACTGGTTGAATTATTTCCCTAGTCCCTTTTAACCATACATGTTTGCATGACTACTAACCCTCACACACTTGTAAGGGAAAGAGTGTTTCCATTTTGCAATGGCTGAAACCATCACTATGCACTCCAAACCCATCGTGTAGTCAGGGCAGGATGGGAACGGGGGCAACTCACTACGTCTACGTTGTTAGATCTAGTCTGAATAAATAATTTCCATAGATGTTTTAAGGGTGGCAGACTTTGATTTTCTACTCTTGTCCTGTGCCTCTGAGTAGGTTTAGTGAGGCTTCTAATGGTTGGGAGAAATGGTTCCTGGGATTGATGGCAGATTCCCGTCATTGTCCTAGCCTCTAGATCCCGAGAAACAGATAGTCTGTATTCTATAGCCTCCCCGTGTCTGTGGCAGCAGGTACTGACTTTGGTGGCTGATAAATCTGTGCTCTGCTCCCTTGACTCTATGTCTGAGTTGTCTCCACCTCAGTTTTTACAGATGTGCACACCTTCGAGTCTGACTAGACTTCCTACGTATTCCAGTCAAGGACTCTGCTATATATCACTGGACTGCATGCTCAGAGCTCCTCTGTTTCCAGTATGGGGATCCTTCATGTGGGATTAGTAAAAATGGTTCAGGCCTACCTTGGCTCACAAGTGCTCTGGTTGACTTTCCCACACTGCACTGCACAGACTCATTGGATTTCTTTGCTTGGCCTTTTGTCAGCTCTCAGGTGGTGGTGGAGGCATCCTGTGAAGAGATCTCTTTCCAGACACCATAAGAAGCTGACACACACCCTTCCCTACCCCTACTCTGCGCACCTCTTTCCTCCAGGATTTCAACACAATCAGAATGGTTGTCAACACAGCTTCTGGAGAGAGTGTGGCACTATGCAAGAATATATTTATTTTGGTACAAGCTACCCAGTTTATGGTTGGTCACCTGGTACTACCACCCTAGCTGAAGAACACATGGAGTGATGCTAAATTTGTTTTCCCAACCATAATTCTTTGCTTATGAACTTTCTACATATCTTTCCTTTTTTATTGATTTTATTGAGCTATACATTTTTCTCTGCTCCTCTACATGTCCCTCCCCTCCCATTCAACCCTCTCCCATGGTCCCCATGCTTTCAATTTTCTCAGGAGGTCTTGTCTTTTTCTACTTCCCATGTAGATTAGATCCATGTATGTC
>LOJH01068712.1:0-10065 GCA_001685095.1 Ellobius talpinus
ATACAATTTGTGTGTTGTTATTTCGGGTGTAAACCTAGCCATGTGGGAGCCGGGCGGGACAAAAAGCAGGCCAGCCCGCTGCTCCTATCACTACAATTGGCTATCACTACAAGAGAAAAGAGACAAAAAACAAAGAACTCCTTTTTCTGTTATTTTATGTAGACTGCCATCAGATTGTATGGACCAAATTTACGATGCATCTTCTGATCTCAATGATTCAATTAAGAAATCCATTCACAGGTGTGTGTAACTGCTTAGGTTTTAGTTGATTCCTGATATAATAGTGTTGACACCTAAGATTAGTAACCACAGTATCTATTAAAGATTACTGTGATGACTTGTTCATAAAAGAATCACAGTTTTATTAGTGTATTGTATTTATAGGGAGCAATGAGTACCATTGTAATATTTTCAAATGAAATATAATATAATGGGATCCTGTCTATTTTGCCACAACCTTCATTATATTGCTGTCCCTCTCCTAGATTTCTTACATATTCTCTAATAGCCTCCATTTTAATTTTATTATTTTTGTGGCGTATTCCTTAACCCCTCTGATTCTACATACAAAACATGCAATATTTGCACTTAATGGACTTGCTGTATTCACTTAAAGTAACAGCAAATTTCCACCTCAAAAACACAATATCCTGAGTCAGAATTCTTGTCAATGGAAAAGGAAAGTCTTGTAGAAAACCACAGCTGGATACAATGCAGAGATCCATGAAGAGCGGGGATCTCAGCCCCAGTGAGTAACTCTACATCACAACTCCTGCATCCTTGGACCAGAGCAAATGGAGGGAGAAAGAACAGGAAAGATTGTCTACCAGGGAGCCTACTGTGAAATATCCTCTTCTAGAAATGGCCAGAAAAATGCGACCCAGACAATGCTAATGCAGAATGAGAGAGAAATTTCATGGGGTTCTACCCTTAGAGAAAGAAGTTCAACAAGTAACAGCTACTGAGAGAGGGAGAATTAGCCTCTTCTGTGATGAGTCCTCTTATAGGGTAGTAAACACAAGGTGGTCAGCCCTGATACTATATATACACAAACAGCAAAACCAAGCACAGCTGTTTTCATATATATAGAGTATGTGTGTATGAATATAGCAATAAATTCAAGGAAACATAGATTATCAATTTATCAATATAAGTGTGAATTCTTGGAAGATGTTGGAGGGAAGATGGCTGATAGAGGCTGGAGCGAGAAAATGGAAGGATAAATGTTATGTAATTGTATTCTAATGAGATATTTACATGAGAAGAAAGGGCCTGTTATTTTCACTCTGGTGGAAATGTATGTTGTAGGAGACTGCTTGTTTGTTCCCAGCTGCTTAGACCTGAAATAATCACACAGAAACTGTATTATTTGCAATGCTATTTGGCCAATAGCTTAAGTGTAATGCTAGCTAGCTCTTAAATCTAGTATTAACCCATTTCCATTATTTTATATTTTACCATGAGTCTCCTGACCTACTGGGAAGGTTCCAGCTGGCAGCTCACATCTTTTTCTTCTTGTGGCTACATAGCATCTCACTGATTCTACCTACTCTCTCTCTCTCTGGATATATATATATATATATATATGTATATGTATCTTCCAGCCTGGCTATATTCAGTTAAGACATTGGCTGAAAGCAGCTTCTTTATTCATTAACCAATATAAGCAACACATAGACAGAAGGACTTCCCACACCAAATGTACATTTTTTTGTTGTTTGTTTTGGTTTTTGAGAAAGGGTATCTCTGTGAAAGTCCTAGCTGTCCTGGAACTAGCTCTTGTAGGCCAGGCTGGCCTTGAACTCACAGAGATCCACCTACCTCTGCCAGTCCTCCTCTGAGTGCTTGGATTAAAGGCATGCACCAACACTGCCAGGTGGAAATGTATACTTTGGCAGAACTAAATATCCCCTCTTATTGGAGTAGATTTGATCATTAGCATCGACAATTGATAGTGAAAATGAACAGATCAGTTTCTTTATCTATAAATTACTGTAAGCCTACTGGAAAGCAGAAGCAAATAAAAAATATGGAGTCAGATATTAGGGGCTGAAAGCTGAAAGATCAGAGAAGCAAAGCAGCTGGTTCTTACCTCTATGAAATCGTCAGACCAAATGGGGTATCCTGTCTCCACAAGCCCTCAGACTGAACATCTCCACTCCTGTCTCCTCCTACCTATATTCCTCTCTCTGCCTACCCATATCCCTTTCTGTCTCTACCTTCCTAGTACTGGGATTCAAGGTGTGTGTCTCCCAAGTGCTGGGATTAATGGTGTGAGCCATCACTGCCTGGCTTCTTTTTTCTTTTAGACTGGATCAATCTCATGTAGCCTAGGGTAGCCTTGAACTCAGAAAGAACTATCTGCATCTGCCTGCTGAGTGCTGGAATTAAAGGTATGTTTCACCACTGCCTGGCCTCTATGGTTTAGTGGTGGCTTAGCTCAGCACTCTGATCTTCAGGCAAGCTTTATTTGTTCTAACATAAATAAAATATCACCATAGAGAAGAAAAGTTAAAGAGACAGTGAAAAATTCTACTGAGAGCTAAAAGGAAAAAGCCAAACATGCTAGGTATACAGATATCTAGGAAATTGTTCCCATAGAGTAGAGTGGGAAGAGACAGTATATTTATTTGAATTATTATGCCCTTTATCAATCACTGTAATCATGTGGTAATAGATTTTATAACTAATTATTGAAAGAAAAATTTGATGAAAGAAAAATTGTTTACACTGTGGTAAAATCACACCAAAGTCAAAATTCAAGGAAAAAAAAAGCCACCAGGATCTAATGCAAAGATATTTTGCTCCACTCATGTGTCTTGTTCAGCCAGTATCCTTGCATAACCTCCTCTTAATGGTGGACATTGACTCCCTGCATCTTAAACTCTCACATACAAATGACTCATCCTCTTCTGAAGCTCATTACTCTATTGAAACTTTATAGGAGATGAAGTGACATAGAAAATTTAGAATCCCCCACTGTCATTATGATCACATTAATTAAGCAATAAGACCCAGTACTGCAGAAGTTACATTGTGTTAATTCATATCTTGGGATGAATGTTCAACCTGGGGCTTAGGAATGAGGCCACAGGACTCCCATTATCACCATTGAATCACATGGATTAATGCTAGACACCTGCTCCTCAACTCTGCCATTGCTGGTAACAAGGAGTTATGACTTATATAACCCCTTGTGACAATGAAATTATGCCCCATATCTCTTTTCACTCTCGATGACCTGTAATTCATTATTCACCCACAATGCATTTCATGTTAAAAAGATAATTCAAAAACACAAGTTAATTTTAAATGTATAATTACAAAATCAGAACTATTGGGAGCAAGACTTGAATTTCATAGGGAGACAGAGTTTACTGTTTTCATGTAAATATTTGGATAAAAAATACATATAGTAGATTAATATGAAATAACAAATTTTGGAATATACTATTAATTAAACTAGAATTCAGAACTGTGATCTTCAGAGCTAAATAGTAAGTAACCTACATATGGACAAATACATTTCAGGACTAAGTAATGTTGGATCCATATCAAAAGAAGTCTTAAATTCCATAAAGTAGTAAGGAATTTAATGCAATTCAAATTACCTTCTCTTCCCCGTGTTGCTACTCTTTCACTAGTGCTAACTCAAGAACAAGACCTGGGCACAGTTATAGGGATTTATATGCTAATTCAACAGTTCAAAAATTGGAGTCTCTCAACAAACATCACAAGTATTTTCTGAAAATATTTCAGAATGGAAGTTTTGTTTCTAAGTGCAGACAGAATAGTCATTGAAGAGGCTCAGAGACTTCTGTTTTTACAAAAACTTCGGGTAACTTCAAAAACTACCAAAGTTCAAGAAATGTAGTTTCCACTGCAGTACAAGAAGAACTGTGTGTCCCTCTGACTTTTTCTTGTTTGCTTTTGCAGTCAAAGATAAGGCCTTTCGTCCTTCAGAAAACCAACTGACCCAAAATTTATGTTGCTTTATATTTGGTAGTGTTTCTTAAATCCAGTTGGCCCTCTCTAAGTAATGTATTTATCAACTGTAATTAATTTTATTTCCCTCTGCAATGTATGGTCACAGGGGCACAGTAACATAACTGCAGTTCCACCAGAGTCCATCTGTGCAATGCATGATTTCACGGAATCTCTGCATCTTGCCCATAGTTATTCTACACTGGCCCTTCCATTCTTCACCTTTTTATTTTCTAGTAGGGAAGGTGCCTGACTCAATCCTAAAGTATAATCAGTAACCATATGTGTGGTTCTTAGATTCCTGTATTGTATTAACCTCTTTTCCTGGCTTGGTAAAAAGATCCACACATATATTTTCCTTGCCAAGTTACCTTGATAGATTCACCAGCTTTGGAATTCAAGTTGAAATACTATGCTGTTGTATTTCTTGAAAGCAATTCTCTTCCTGAAATACCTCCACATGATTCTTCTGCTAAGATACCCACCATGTTCTTTATGGCATCTTTCTGATGCAGTTCATGTGGTGGGAATCACTTTTGAAATCTCTTCTCTGAACAAATTTTCTTTTCTTTCATTATGCTCATATCCTAGAGTATTGATCATTCTAATACCAAAATTTGTGAGTAATTATGTCTGCATCTAGGCTTTCCTGTCCAATAACATTGTCTTCCAGCTAGATCTTTGTTTCTAAAGCTAAGATCCAAAAATAATATAACAACTTCTGTCTATGACTTTCCCTACTACCTATGTGAGACAAGCAAGCTTGGAATTAAGGGAGTTTTTCACTGATGAAGTCTGCATTTCAGTGCAGAGCAATCTTTTTATGGCATAAAGTTTAGAATATAAATGCTGGGACCAAACAGCATACTTCAGATCCTACCTCAAGGCTGCAGTAAATTAGACCCCAGTGATTTCAGCCAATGGGTGAGCCTTCTTAAAGTTTAGAAATTTGTGAAATTTTCTTCTTATTTATATTACATATACTTGTTTCCCTGCCTAGCTCTGTCTGCCCTGCTCTGCTATAGGCTCAAGACAGTTTCTTTATTAAACAATGGTATTCACAGCATACAGAGGGGAATCCCATATCAGCCCTCCATTTGACATAGAAAAACTAAAGCAATAAATAATGTAAAATAATGCTGATAATCAACTAATTCTAGGAAGATGCCTAGGCAAATTATATTGTGATCTCTTTTATCACAAATAGATATTGAAGAAGAAATTATACAAAGAATTACTGTAATAAAATTCATGTGAAAATTAATTTAAAATAAGTTATTTTTACTCTAACTTGTAAGCCACAGTTCATGGTTGTGTTTCACCCTTGCTTTGAGATTCCTCAAAGAGTAATGTTAGGAAAGTTAATAGAGCCAGACTTGTACTTGATGACCATGAACAAAGGAGATGGAGAAGAGAGAGTCTTGGATGATTCAATCCCTTTCAATGATGTGTCCATGATTATTTAGGACCTTTGCTGTTCTCTATCATCTCAAGATTCCACTCAGTCTCAAATACTGTAATTCTTAGGACCAAACCTTCACACTAGACCTCTAAAAATGGTTGTTCAAAATACAGTAGGAAGCACATGTTAATGAACATACACAAAAATATTTTGCAATAGATTCAATGAGCAAGTTCTGGGTAGGAGATTAAAATTGAGTGTCTTGATGATGTGTCAGCTACTGTAACCCAATAATTTATAGGTGACTATTTTTGGCAAAACTAAAAAGCTAACATGAGAGGTAGTTTTGTCCCAACTTGATATTTTATGTCACACTAGGTTTTGTGTTATAAAATGTATGGCAATTTTGCAGAAAATTAGGAAACAACCTATCTCAAGACCCAGCAATACCACTTTTGAGCATATATCCAAGGGATGTTCAATAATACCACATGAGGTCAACTATGTTCATAGAAACAGTATTCATAATAGCCAAAACCTGGAGTCAATGTAGATGCCCCTTGCCCAAAGAATGGATAAAGCAGATGTGGTGCTTTTACACAATGGAATACTACTCCATGGTTAAAAAAAATCTTGAAATTTGCATGCAAATGAATTGAGCTAGAGAAAAAAAAACTTTGTGAGTGAGGTAACCAAAACCAAGAAAGAAGAGCACAGTATGTACTGTCACTAGTGATATTAGACATAAAGCAAAGAATAACGAACAAATAGTCCACGACCCCAAAGAAGCTAGGTGACAAGGAGAGCCCTAAGAGAAATATACATGGATCCTCCTGGGAAGGGGAAATAAACAAGATCTCCAGAGAAAATTGGGAATACGGGGATGGGTGAAGGGAGGGTAGAAGGGGAAAATGAGTGGGGAAGAGGCAGGGGAGTAGAACTTGAGCAAACAGGATGGTTGAGATGGAGGAAGGAGAAAGAGGGAGAACAAGGAAAGAGATATCTTGATTGAGGGAGCCATTATGGGGCTAGCAAGAAACCTGGCACTAGAAAAATTCCTAAGAATCCAGGAGGATAGCCTCAGCTAAGATCCTAAACAATTGTGGAAAGGGTGCTGAACTGGCCTTACTTTATAGTCAGATTGATGACTATCTTAAATGTTATCATAAAACCTTCATCCAGTAACTGAAAGAAGTAGATGCTTAGATTCACAGAGGATCGCTGGGCTGAGCTCCCAAAGTTCAATTAAAGAGAGCGAGTCACAATAATATGAGTAAATGTGTCAAGACCCTGATGGGTATAACCCCTGAAACAGCTTACTTGAGCTAATGGGAGTTTACCTACTCCAGTCTGACAGCAAGCTGAACCAGCATAGGACCAAACTAGGCCCTCTGATTGTGGGTGACAGTTTGTGGCTGTGGCAGATTGTGGGACTACTGACAGCTATAAAAATAATGAAATTTACCTGCAAATGGATAGATCTAGAAGAAACCATTTTGAGTGAGGTAACTCAGACCCAGAAAGACAAATACAATACGTACCCATTCATAAGTAGCTTTTAGACATGAAGCAAAGAAAAACTAGCCTATGGTTCATAGCCCCAGAGAACTAGACAATAAAGAGGACCCTAAGAGAAACATACATGGATCTAAATAGGAAATAGAAAAAGACAAGATCTCCTGAGTAAATTAGGAGCATGGGGGTCATGGGAGAGGGCAGAAGGGGACAGGAGAGGAAGAATGGGGAGCAGAGAAAAATGTATAATGCAATAAAAACAATTAAAGGGAAAAAGGAACAAAAACAAACAAATGTGGAGAAGTTAAAAATAAAAATATACTTGAGATTAAATAAATTTCTCAGGCTTTTGAATAAAAGAGAAAGAATAACAAAAAAGAATTTGAGTTGAACTTGACACTTAGGAAACCATATTTGTTTTCTTCCCTTTACAGCTGTTATATGGAAGAAGTAATGCAGTAGGTGGATTTCTATATAAGGAAACAGTAATGATTATTGCTTCGAATGCATTTTCAATCTAGATGGTTGATATTAATAATAGATATTTTCTTACTTATGACAAACTCATTGATTAAGTACATTGTGCAATTCTTCCACAATTCTACAAACAGAAATTGATAATTTAGACAAAAATGTTTGTTGCACAAATTCACCCAAGTAAATGGTGACTCACAGTAATAGAATGAAACTAAGATCCTTTCCCTTTTTAGATACTAAGGTATCCAAATTCTGATGAAGTCATCAGCAAGTAAGGGACCACACAAATTGCATTAGTGTTATTCTTGAGCTGGAGTTGAATTATGGGTAAAGAAAATCAAATATGAGGAACTTCTACATAGGAAAGATTTTTCCATCTGTCCTAGTTTAGAGTCAAAGGGACTTAGCATTTTTTAAGAACTATGTTTTTATTCAAAAAAATCTATGTAATATCAAGCTTTTAATATCCCAACAAGGATAGGGTGGTCTTGGGAAGTTCCACTCTTAGCTATGACGTTAATTGGAATTGATCACCGCTAGGGGAGGGAAAGCCACTTTTCTTCAGGAAAATGAGACCTGTTAGACTCCAGTAGTTATAGACTCCCGTACTCCAGTAGCTATAGACTCCCGTACTCCAGTAGCTATATAGATCCCGTACCTATATACATGAAGACAACCACTAAATGGACTCTGTGGTTATTTATAGAGAGAAAAAGAGAGGGGGAGCATACGTAGATACAGAAACAGAGGCACAGATAGAAATCAAGAAGTCGTAGGGTGATGGGGAAGAATTGGAGTATATAAAATAGGGTGTAGGTTTGGTCCAAACAAAACACATGCATATATAAATATGAAGTAAATTATGTCAAGGAAAGAAAAGGTGAAAATGTTTCTTCTTAGTAGGCTATGCTTCCAAATGGTTACATGACCTATGCATGTTAAGTCGTGGGCACAATGCAGGTCATGGTTATCCTGTGCTTGAATCAGACCAGACCACATTTACTCAGTGTTAGATTATCACAGCTAACCTGTTACAAAGCAGGAGCGTTAATTGAAAGCATGCTATTTTCCTTATGTGAATGCAGGTAGAACTTCTCATTTAGATAAGTGTATTAAAGTCAAGCCTGCCATAAATTCTTTTAAAGTAAAAATTGTTTTGGGGTAAAGAGATCAAGTATATAATTTGACAAATTATTATTTGAGCCTTATAGACTTCCTGAGGAACAGGGTGAAGCAAGTATTCTCACTAAGAAAACTCAAGCCTCTCACTTCTCCTCGCATTTGAGCTTGACCCTCAGCTCTGGGGTATTACTCGAGATTTGATATTTAGAGGATTTCATTTGCAGACAGTTAGGCCTAGGATTCGATTCCAGTGCTGTCTTGAGTATGTTGACAATAGCAGGACTTCCAGCAACCTTATTTCCACTCCTTTACCCTCTCACAAACCCCATAGAACCACCGCTGCCTTCATCAAAACAGTTTTATTTGTACTTATGAAAGCATTGCAGCCAGCAAACAGAAGACGTGGGACAGGCTTGGCCACTGGCACCTTTTCCCATCTGAATATCACATCTGAATGTCTCTCGCTATGGTATAAGGTCTCTGATTACATCAGCCTCTTCAAATTATGCTGAAATGAAGGGCATTCAATTTGCCACAATCAGTAACTTTCAAAAGAGCTCATATAATTGATTTCACAGTCATATAGGCATAGGTGACAGAAAGCCACAGCTTCATTTAAGCAATGTTTTCTTTCATTCCAAAGTTCAGTATTCAATAGAAATCAAATTCTTTCCTTCAACAGTTGGCAGCTAAGCTGTGGCACATACAAGTTTTTTTTGTTGTTGTTTTATTCTTTTTTATGGTGCAGAATCATGAAAATTGAAATTAATGCCAAGGGTGACCTAATAGAAGTCAGCAGGCTACAGGTAAAATAACTTCCTTTTGAAGCTGGACCTGATGAGTATTTCAGCCAGAAGGCAAGGAGACATTCTGAATGCCATTCTAACCTTCAGGTGCATTTGTTACAAGAGAAAGGTTTGCAGTGCCCAGACAAAGAAGAGGTTATATGTGCATGCAGATATTGTGATGAATATTGCGACAGCACTACACTCTTTGATTATCAAAGTGGAATCGGATTTCCACTCTTTAGTGAGTTGTGACTTCAGATAGCTCCAGTATTTCTGAAAGCACATGTGTCTTCAGCTCTGCTTGTTTATTGACCTTGGGGGTCCATAATGGATGCTGACATAATAGTTTTACTACTTAGAATGGGATGCAGCTAAATTTGATGAAAAATATTAAGTCAACAACCACTAGAATTTTGCAGGGGGGATTTGCAAAGTTTATGCATAACATATACGTTAATTTGCTTGGCAGGTACTTGGTTGAAACAGAACATGCTATCTCTGTCCTACACACACAGCAACAATAACAGAAACTACAACAAAAACAACAGACAACTTCAGAGTCTCTTCTTAGCTATAATGCATTCCATTGCATAGCATCAGGCCAGTAACTTACTTGTGAATATGGTTTATTTATCTACAATATTAGGTGTGCAGATTCCCTTCTTGATATTTGACAGTTGTTACTAGTGTAGTATATATTTTGGTAACAGTTTTACAAGTATGGATACATTTTTAAGTCCTTCAGCCTTCCCTATCTGTCTGTCTGTCTGTCTGTCC
>LOJH01068714.1:0-10065 GCA_001685095.1 Ellobius talpinus
AGGTGGAAAATTTTTTAATAACAATAAAAAAGTGTCTGAAATAAAAAAGAAAATCATTAAAAAAATAAAAACAAAATTTAAAAAGTAGATATCCCCCCTTTTTCCCATAAATGATTTAATTAAGAAAAAAATCTCTCACAGGTGTACCTAGCCACTTGACCTTTAGTTAATTTCAGATGTAGTCAAGTTGACAACTAAGAATAGCCATCAGAGACAGTGTTTTTCATTGTATTTCAGCATGTATCAGATATTAAGGCACATATTGCTGGGCTTCAACTTCAGTGTTTCTGACTCACTAAGTCTGGAGTTGGGATTAATACATTTCTATCAACTTTCCCATGAATGCAGATCCTGCTAGTTACAGAGTCACCAAATACCCTAACATGCCCAGGACTGAGTGCATTCTCCAAATTTTGGTCTTTTAGTGGTAAAATGGGACTCTTTTGGGCAAATTAGTCATTTACCACTTCCCTAATCCAGGACTAGTCCAGACTTTTAGTACCATAAGTCTTTGAAATTGTATACCAACCCTTTAGGCATCTTTGTCAGTTTTATTTTATTTTATGTGTGTGAGTGTTTTGTCTGAATGTTTGTCTGTATACTGTGCACATGTTTTCAGCCCACAGAGACCAAAGGAAGGCATCAGAATCCCTGGAACTGGAGTTACAGAAGGTGTAAGCAGCCATGGTGCTGGGAATTGAAGCTGGGCCCTAATGCAAGAGCAGCAAATATTCTGCCTGCTCCAGGGACACACATTGTGCTTGGGCTAGGATGTAAACCATGGATCCCTCTGTTCCTCAGTTCTGAAGACATAGATGGAATTATATCATTGATTTTTCTGTGTCTTTCGCATACTCTTGGCACATTGTGGGAATTTTCTCTATATATAATAGCACAAGCCAATTCCTCACAACAACAAGCCACTTTATGGTATAAATAAACAAACACACACTTTCTCTCTCTAAACATACACACACACACACACACTCATGCACATCCTAGCAAAAACATAGAAGTGACCCCAAAGAAGTTATTTTTGTCTTATAGGAAACAGCCTTCTTCCACCCTGGAGAAACCAGTGTTAGCAAGGTACCGATCACTTGACCATTTCCAGTAAACTGATCTCCCTACTTCCACCCTTCCACCAGTAATTTTTTCTCATGTAGCCAAAATTTTATCCTTATGCATATCTAGCATAGCATGATCTTTGTCCAAGGGATGTCAGTTCTTCTCTTTTAAACACTGTCTTTCACAAGATTCATTCCATTTTTCTTACGACTGCCATGTAATGCATGTGGCCAAGGGACCCTGACTGCTATGGCATTGCAGTGCCTTGGATAGCACTTCAGCAGCAATTATTGGAACCCAAATATCAATTGTCCCATGGTTGAGAAACTCTGCTCTATGCTTTCAGTTTTTGAATTGCTCAAATCAAAGGACAATGTGACCTGTTTTACAGCCTCAGGGCAATGATGTTCCTAGAGCAATGAGTATATTCCAAGAGTTTGAAATTCATTTCAAAACACTAAAATAAATATGGATACATTATATCTAGAACCTAAGATATTTTAAAGGTCATCTTTATATTTTTAATTTTAATTCAATTTTAATTTAAAATATATTTACTTATATAGGATACATGTTTATATATTCTAAAGGATGGAAAAAACAATTCAGCAATGGCTTATATTTGAAGTAACTTGATTATTGGGAAGCAAATATTACCTAAAATCTGCAATAATCTTACTAAATTTAAGTATGAAAATGATATTTTACATTCTTTTTGAGATTTTTCTTTAAAAATTATATATTGTTTTCAAAAAATGTTCACATATACACTTTGATTATATGCTTCTCCTTCCCCCAACTCCTCCTATGTTTTCCTCCTCCCAACCTCTGCTCCTTTCTCACCCAATCTCATGTTCTTTCTCCCTCTTCTCCAGGTTCAGGGGTCTATGCAGGAGAGAAGGTGGAAAGATTACCAAGTCCAGTGCTGACAGATGACTCCAAGACAAGTGTTTTCCAGGCCACAAAGGCTTAGTGCATGTATGAACTCACAGAAACTGTGGCCGCTTTCATAATCCTGTACAAGCTCGTGCCGGACAAAGCTTCACCCCTAACCTAGAAGCTACTTCTAAGTGATACCTTCTGGGAGAGGGAAATTTTTTTTTCCAATGGAATGACACTGGGTACATCAACCAAAGTCCAGGGGACAGACCTAAAACTTAAGAGTAATTGGCCAATGCAAAATGGGCTCCATATATTTTTGTGCTTTATTTTAAGAGTGAGAAGATGACAATGATTTTTATCTTTAAAAATTATATATACATATTTTCAAATTAGAATATGATTACATCATTTCTCCCTTTCTTTTCCTTCTCCCCAACTCCTCCCATGTACCTCCTTTCTACTCCCTCAAATTTATAACCTCATTTTCTTTGTTGTGTTATATATATCAATAAAACTTCCTTAGTCTCATATAATGTTACTTGTATGTACACAATTTCAGGGCTGATCATTTGATGCACTGTCACACAACTCCTAAGGCTGAAAGAATATTACAGAAGAGGGATGTAGAATGTTTGTAAGGTCAGTCACAGTAAGTTTTCTGGGGGATTACATTGCCTAGAATGCAGGGAAGCTACCCCTGTGAAGACTCATCAACATGGCTGTCTAGACAAGATCTGAACTAGGATGGCACGAATAGACATTCTGACAAGGAATGGGTTCATCTTATGGGGCCCTAGGCTTAGGCAAAGAGCTACAGGCAACTAAAGAATGTTGAGAGGGGAACATATAGCCTTATCCAGGGAAGAGCCAACCAATTGCTTATATATTATTTTTAAAAAATGCTTAGAGATACAAGTTATATAGAATTAATGAAAATTAGAATCATACTGTGAATAATAATTTATATAGTTAGTAATGTTTTATTGTAGTAGAGCACACATAACAAAATTTAACATTTCCAAACTATCTTTACAGCAGTATGCAATCTTCAACGCCATCCATTTCCAGATCTCTTTCATCTTCACAATGTAAACTTTTTTCTATTTTTTATTGAAAAATAAGGCTTTTTCATGCAATAAATTCTGATTAAAGTTTCCTTTCCCCCAACTCCTCTGAGATCTTCCTTACCTCCAGTCCTTTCTGAATCCACACCCTTGTTAGAAAACAAACAGGCATCTAAATAATAATTATAAAAATATAAAAAAGATAGAACAAATATAAACAAATGAGAATAGGACAAAACAAACACAGAAACAGAAGAAAAAGAGCCAAAAAAGAACAAAAAGCATACAAAGAGAGACACACTGAGGGTTCCTTGTAGATGTCATACAGGGAAGTGAATTGCCTGAAGAGAAAAGATTGAAAACTTGATGCAGATTGATTGTCAACCTGGATCAGACTTCAGGGAGCCTGACACCAGGTGGTTTATTCACAATGTATTTAAACCAAGTATAATTTGGAAAAAGGTTTCCTGGTGTAGTACAATCCCCAGTGTACAAAGAAGCATAATTACATAGAAACTCAACTAAGGGTACAACATGTCATTTCTTCCAAGAACATGGGTTCTGGAGATAATGCTACCTGTACTCGCTTAAGGGCCTAAGCATCTGGCCTAATCCAAGTTATGCAGATCTCATCTAGCTCATTTGGGTCATTAGCCACCTGTGGTCTTGCTTGTGTGAGCCTGGGTGAGCTTCTGGCTCTCATGATCATTTAGATTACTAGCTGGCCCCAGTCTTGATTGTAGGAGCTTGATATGGCTTGGCTCAACAGATAACGCAGATCACCAGTCATCTGTTAATCATTTCCAATTGTCATCTTTCTGGATGAAAGAACAGGTTTTTCAACTTTCCCACTGGAAATGCAACCCTGTGTGCTTAACATTCCTGGGTTCTCTGGAGATCTGTGGGCTCAAGGACTTTCATGTTATGCTCAGAACAACTCATGTTTGTACACACATTAATCCTATAAAAACCACAAAACGAGAAGCCATATTATATACACAAAGGACTTGTATGGTTAAAAAACCGCCCTGACTAAATATTATGGAACAAGGATCCTGCAAATATGCCACTGAGTTCATTTTGTGTTGGCCATCTACTGTTGGGCATGGGACCAACCCTTAAGGTTTGTATCCCTAGTGAGACTCTGTTGGAGAAAATTAATTTTTATTTGCAAGTTGTTATTAGTTGGAGATAGCTTCTGGGTTAGGGATGGGAGCTTGTGTCCATTTCTTCTCTCATTACTGGGACACCATCTAGCACAGATCTGGCAAGACCCTGGGCATGCTTCCATAGTCTCTGTAGTTCATATGTACATTGGCCTTGCTGTGTTTAGAAGGTCTTGTTTCCTTGATTTCCTTCACCCCTTCTGGTTCTTACATGCTTTCCACTTCTTTTTCTACAGGGTTCCTGGAGCCCTGAGGGGAGGGATTTGTTGGAGACATCCCATTTATGATTGAGTGTCCCAAGGTTTCCCATTTCCTGTACACTGTCTGGCCATAAGTATTAGTTACCATCTGCTGCTGGAGGAAGCTTTTCTGATGACCGCTGAGGAAGACTCTGATCTATGAGTATAGAAGAATTCTGTTAGTAGTCATTTAAGTGCCGTGTTTCATTAGCAGAACAGTAGCATTTGGCTTTCCCTTAGGTCTGTGATCTATCTAGTCTAATATTCTTGGCTATCTAAGCAGTGTTGGGGCTAAGTTCCATCTCATGGAGTGGTCCTTATATTCAATCAGATATTGGTTAGTTACTCCTGCAAGTTTTGTGCCACTATTTCATTAGCTAATATTGCAGGCAGGTCATCATTATTGAATGACGGACTCGTAGCTGGGTTGGTGTTTACCTTTCTCTTCTGATAAGTACTGATCAGGAACCCTGATCAGTAGGGGCAAAGGCTCTTGGTAGGCACCAATTCAACTTCTCTGTGTTCAGTCACTTGTGTTGGTGTTATCTTCACAATAGGGCCTCACTGTTCATTTATAAAGGGCAACTAATAGCCTTGGCAGTAGCCTGGGTGGTTTGGGGATTCCTATGGGGCCCCATTGAGTCAAAAACTCTATTAGGTGTCACCCATTTCTGGTACTGGAATCTTCCTTTGGTAATAAGAGATGCCCAGTTGGGGTTTTGTCTTCATGTTATTTGGAGATTTCATTTAGATCATCTTCATATGTGTATTTATTATAGGAAACTTCTATTTTATTAGGTTTCCATAATACCCCTCAAATTAGCCCTTGGTTTTAGTTGGCCCCTGCATATTCCCTCTCTCACTCCTCTTTCCTCCAGACACTGTCTGAGCCTCCCATTCCAATACTCCCTAAGTTCATCCATAAGGATTTATTTTAGTTCCCATTTCTAGGGAAATGTATCCTTCCTCTCTAGTCCTTTACTCTATATCTTTTCTATTTACATGGATTGTAGCTTGTTTATTGAAGACCAAACAGCTAATATACATATATAAATAAATATATACCTTATTTGTCTTTCTAGGTCTGTGCTACCACACTGAGGATGATTTTTTCCTTGCTCCATCCATTGACCTGTAAATTTCATGTCATTTTTTAAATAGCCAAGTAATACTCCATTGTGTAAACGAACCACATTTTCTTTATCCATTCTTCTGTTGAGGGACATCTAGATTATTTCCAAAATCTGGCTATTATGAATAAAGCCACAATGAACATGGTTGAGCAAGTTTCTTTGTGGTAGGATAGAGTGTACTTTGGGTATATGTCCAAGAGTGTGCCATAGTTAACATTTCTTTTGCTACAACATTTTTCTTTATAAAGTACAACAACTTTATAAAGAAAAACTTCTATTTGGGGCTGGATTACAGTTTCAGAGGTTTAGTTCATTATGGCAAGAAGCATGGCAACATGCAGAGAGATATGGTGCTGGAGAAGGAGCTGAGAGTTCTTATCTTGATCTCAGGCAACAGAAGGAGACTATGTAAGACACTGAGCATAGCTTGAGCAAATGTGACCTCCAAACCCATCCTCACAGTGACACACTTCCTCCAACAAGGCCACACCTACTCCAACAAGGCCAACACCTCCTAATATTAGGCCACTCCCTATGGGACAAACATTCAAAAACATGAATCTATGGGGGCCAAACCTATTCAGACCTTCATAAGTGATATATCTGGTAAATAAAGTATGATGATGTATGAGGTAGATCTGTCACACTGATTTCCATCACTGCACATCTGGTGACTGTACCAGTCTGAATTCCCCCCAGCAATAGATCAGTGTTCCCCTTACTCTGCATCCCTATAGCATGAGCTGCTATTTTTTTATTGATGTAAGATGAAATCTCAAACTAGTTTTGATTCACATTTCCCTGATGGCTAAGGATGTTGAATATTGCCTTATGTGCTTCTCAGCCATTTAAGTTTCCTCTTATGATAATTCTCTTTAGATCTCTATCACACTTTAAATATTGTATATGTTATTGGATAATATATTCCTTTTAAAAATAGTTTATTTTGTTTAGCACAATTCTACAAGATTCATCCATGTTACTACATTGTCCAAATGTTCCTCCTTATAAAACTGAATAATCTTCCATTATGTATATATGTATATCATATTTTGTTGATCCATTCAACTATTGAAAGACATGGGTTAGTTCAGCACTTAACTATTGTGAATAATGCTTCTATGAACATGGATTGCAGGTATTTGAGTGCCTATTTTCAATGATCTAGTTTACAAACTTAGAAGTAGAATTACTGGATCACCTGATAATTCTATATACATTTATTTTTAATAAATTGTGATGCTTTTTTTGTTTTATTATTAGCTTCTCTAATGGGTTTTGGTGGCATCTTATTGTGATTTTGATTTCTTATCCCTAATTATCTAGTGACATTAGTCATCTATTCTTGTGCTTACTGGCTGTCTATTAATCCTCCTTATAAAATGTTGATTAAAACATTCTGCCCATTTAAAAATGATATCTGTGTGTATGTTGGTTATTTAATTTTAATGATACAATTGTTGAGTTACAGAAATTCTGTGTTTGTTCTGGTTTTCTGACTCTGACCTCCAAAGCACAGGGGATCCCTCTTTTCTGCAATCCAGGGAAGACCTATGCCTTTAAACAATGCTTTCCAGTTCTTGGCCATCTGGTTATGAGTTTATTACTAATAATTTATTATTGAGTGAAAATTGGCTAATAAATAGTCTCCCAACTCATAATTACATTTCAAAATATTTCTCCCAGAAAATATGAACCCAAAATTCAAGGAAATAAGTTCTAGTTGGGGAAATTTCTAGTACTGGGGACAATAATAATGAGTAACAGACCTTTCTGTTTTCTCTATATATACTGATTAGGTAGTCCTGCCCTTCATTTATTAGATTTTTACACATTATCTATCTTCTTTTTAAGTTATTGCATATATGACGGAAGAAAAACTAATATGGCTCACAGCTGTGTCTATTTCATAAGAATGTGCTTGTGACATCTGCTCATGCCATTTTCTTTGCCTAATCTTCCTTACCAAAAGTTAAAGAATTTGCTTAAAACTTGATGCTGCATATTTATTTCTCTATATGTTTGAATTCACACATGAAAACTGAGGAGAGCTGGACTAGACGATTGTGTTTCCACACCTCAGAAACCTAGGCTTGCCAAAATATGTTGGAATGCTGCGCATGGGCGCTCAGAGCTGTCTTGCCACTTTAAGGGATAGGCGTCTGTCTCAGTTGCACATATGGTCATATTATTGCCTATATTTTCATGAGATGAGTAATCATAGCTCAGATTTATATAGCAATTCCTATGGGTGAGTTCTCTCTTTCTCTTTCAAATGGCTTAGAACCTACTTGAAGAGCTTTCTGAAGCCTTTCTGTGGTCTGTTATCATAAAGGCAGATGGCCAGCAATAGGCATATCCCTGAGACCGAACGTGGCTACCATGAGGACTGTGGATGGGTCTTTCATACTTAGAGTGTCTGCCCATACACATAATAAAAACATAATGAAAAAACATAATGGTGCAAGACATAACCAGAGTGGGAGGAGAGAAGGAGGTAGTGGGCTTATTTTGCATTATTACATCTTTGTGAATGGCTCTGAGAAGTCCTGGAATCCTGCAAAGCTGGACAAGCAGCTTCTTTTGAGAGTATTTTTAAAATCAGATTAAGAGAATAAACACATTTTATTAACTGTTCCCTAAAACTTTGGGATGTAGGATATGTGTACTTCCATCTGGGTGTTTGTCTCATTTTCTCACAAATTTTACTGGCATGTCTCTTTAAGGCTATATGTACACAAGTATTGGGTGGATCATGAAAGAAGAGTATCATTGAGGTGTGGTGGGAGTGGTTAGTGAAGAAGAGAAGGAGGCTATCTACTTGGGAATGTATCGTATCTTCTCATAGAGGTACTGGACAGTTCCAATAAAACAAGTGACAGTACATAAACTCTTGAATCAGGCATTCTGGATTTTATTCTTGGCTCTGCAACATGCTATCTTCATAACCTTGGAAAGTCATTTGATGTCAGTGTTTTTGTTTTCAGTTTTGTCACTGTAAAATCTGACTTAATTCAGCCTATATGGCATTAAAGTACTTACATAGTTTCTGACAAGTTGTGTGTATGCAAGTTCTAGCTTTTGAAATAATTATTTACATCCAAGCATTGCTGGACTGAATGTGTCAATATTGTGGAGGAACTCCAAGCAAGAGAAGCTCTATTCATTTTCCATATTTTTCAGTCCCAAGAATAATATGGAAACCGCCAAAGTTGATGAGAATGAAAAGAACATCATAGAAATGGGCTACCTAGAACATCAGAAGAGAATAATTGGAATGGGTCACACCAGTCACTGTTCTTATTTTCAAATGCTAGAGGGAGGGTCAGGCTGATAATGTCTTTGGGAGAAGTGTTTGTGGTAGAGGATTTCTGTTGGTTGGTGAGCATCTGGTTGGAGGGCGGCATAGTCTCCTGCCCAGTTATAGACTGAAGTCATGGAAACAGACAGAAATGATAGTTATTTGCATCCCTTCCAATGCACTTGGGCATCTTAAGAGTTGACTTTGCAGAACCTGTGGTAGATGTCATGTTTAAACAATTTATATTGAAACAATGTCCCACTTAGTACACATAGTGGCATTTAAGGGTCAGGGACCATGGGTATTAGAGACTTCAGTCATTGAAGATTTCCAGGTTGTAATGGTTCATTGTAGATACCATCTATGTCTAAACCTGCAGATATTACCTGCTGCGTTAGTATTGAATGACTGGAAGAATTCATGGACATCCCTAACACCTATCAGAATTTCTAAACTGATTCTGTAAAATGTTGAACTTCCCTGTCCCCAGAATACCAAAAGTTTGTTGAAAAAGTCATTTAATAAAAGCACAATTTTTCAAGTTTGTCCGAAACTTGTACAATTTTGAACAAAAGTATAATGTCAGACCATTCCAAAATAAGAAAATGCATCTTGTGAAAATAGGCATACCCTTTGTAGGCATTATAAAACCTGGCTAAATGTGTTGCTTCTGGCTAAATGTGTTGCCAGCAAGAGAAATATTACCCATCCTCACCAATTCCCTGATAATCCAATGTAGGATTTGACACAGCTGATCCATGTATCTGAGAGGCCTTTCCAGTGATCCAGTCTTTGTTAACAGGGACTAGTTTCAAGGAGGCAGTATGACTTCTGTGCTGGGGCTGGCCTATTCCCTGATGAAGGAGTACAGTGCCATTACCTATCCATAGTTCCAATTTTATCCTTCCTTTCTGATCTTAAGGAGTGACCAGCTAATATTAAAGGTGATAGAAATTATATGATTTGTAGCCTGGTCAAACTGTTTCTCTGGTGCTGTAATTTTAAGGTAGAACCTGCTGATTCTGGAGTGTAGGGCAGGGAGATTCTACTGATAGGGTAGAACTTGGGAACTCATTACCTCTGTTTTAAGGACCCAGAGATTACCTGGCCTTATCCTCCTCTCCCAGAGTAAGAGCTCCTGCCCACCATAGGAAATATATAAATTACAAAAAGTGAGAATATATACTACTTTTACTTACATCAAAACATAAC
>LOJH01068715.1:0-10065 GCA_001685095.1 Ellobius talpinus
TACAATTTGTGTGTTGTTATTTTGGGGTATAAGCTAGCTGTGCAGGAGCCTGGCAGGACAAAAAGCAGGCCTGCTTTCCTCATCACTACAGTTCTTATGATATTTAGATGGGAATGTGGCTCCTTTTTGTCCTTGTCTGACGAGTCTGTCTGAGGATAAAGTGAAGAGCTTTGGATTAATTCCATTGGCAGAGGAAATATCAAAACAGCCTAGTATATAAACTCTTGTGTGGTTATTAGTGGTAACTCTAATGAAGATTTATAATGAAAAGGAACAAGCTGAGCAAATAAAAATACAAAATGTACAGACTGAGAAAAAGAGCACCGGGAAGTGGAATAGAGCTAAATCATATGCTGGAGGATATAAACAGATTAAGAAATGGAATAAAGTGAGTGGTGACCTCAGGGCAAGATCCTACCCAGCTATGTTTCCAACTTGTGAAAAGGAACTAAAGAAAAGCTTAGAGCTGGGTGTTGTGTCTCACATCTTTAATCCGAGCACTTGGAAAGCAGAGGCTATCAAATTTGAGTTTGAGGTCAGCCTGGCCTAGAGATTCAGTTTTAGGACATCCAAGTTTAGGCAGTGAAGGACAGAAAGCTAGCAAAGATGTAACTGAACAAGAGGGCCATGTTCCAGGCCCAGTAAACAGCAGAACTTTGCAGCTTCAGCCATGTGGTTCTGGAAGTAATGTATAGAAGAAAGGGACCATGGAATTTGCCACAGAGATGAAGGAAAGCTGCTGAGGCCACATAGGTTTCAGGGGTGTCCCTGGATGGAGGCATAGAAAGACCATTGCGTGAAACTGTGAAGTTGAAGCCTGAATTGCCTTGGAGACCCCAAGATGCTAGAGCCATGGGATACCTGTCTAGGAAATCTGCTAACAGGGAGTGGAACCAGCCTAAGAGAAAGAAATATGTTGCAATCAACATAGTTGAAAGGAGTTGGAGATATGGAGAGGATTTTGACATTAGATGTGGAAATGCAGAGTTTGGAGTTCACCCAGCTGGATTTCAGTCTTGCTTTGGTCCAGTATTTCCTCACTATGCTCCCTTCTCTACATTTTGAAATGGTAATGTATATCCTGTGCCATTATATGCTAGAAGTATATGATCTTTTTTTATTTTGATTTTATAGGGGATGGCAGTTAAAAGATTGCATGAATCTCAGAAAAGATTGAGCTTTGAATTTTAAAACATTGTTGAGATAGTAATAGACTATGGGGACTTTTGAGGTTGAACTAAATGTATTTTACATTATATATTGTTACAGGTTTATTGGGACCATGAAGTGGTATGTGATAGTTTAAATGTGTTTGGCCCCCATAATCTCATAGGGAGGGCACTATTAGGAAGTCTGGTCTTGTTGAAGTAGGTGTGACCTTGTTGGAGGAAGTGTGTCACTATGGGGGCAGGTTTTGAGATTTCCTGTGCTCAAGATACTGCCCAATGTCATACTCTATATCTGTTGCCTCTGATCAAGATGTGGCCAGCACCATGCCTGCCTGCACATCAACCTGCTTCCTGCCATGATGATAATGGGCTGAACCTCTGAAATATTAGTTGACACGTCAATTAAATGCTTTCCTTTATAAGAGTTGCTGTGGTCATGGTGTCTCTTCACAGCAATAGAAACCCTAACTAAATCAATGGATGTGGTGCTTTGAATGGGAATAGCCCCATAGGCTCCATATAACTGAATGCTTGTTCATTAGGGAGTGGCACTATTTCATAGGGTTTAGGAGGTGTGGCCATGTTGGAAAAAGTATGCCACTAGGGATAGGCTTTGTGGTTTCAAATGCTCAAGCCTGTCCCACTGTCTCTCTCTCCCTGTTTCCTGCAGATCAAGTTGTAGAACTCCCACCTTCTCCTCCAGCATTATGGCTGTCTGCATGCCACCATGCTTTCCACCATGATTATAATGGACTAACCCTCTGAAACTGTAAGCAAGGCATAATTAAATGCTTTCCTTCATAAGAATGGCTGTGATCATAGTGTCTCTTTACAGATATAGAACATTGACTAAGAGAATGGAATTTGATAATAGCCAAGTCCTTCTGTGCCAGCACCATGCCTTCTGAATGGATTGTGAATGAGCTGGTGGGCCTCCAAAACCTTTAAAAAGGCCCTGGTGTCTACCCCAGCCTTGACTTTCCCCGGCTTTACCATGTCATTTCACCTGTATATGGATGAGACCATAGGTATTGCCAAGGGAGTCCTCATGCAAACCCTGGGACCTTAGAAAAGACCAGTGATAAGTCCAAAATACTTGACCCAGTTGAAGCTGGATGACTAGCATGTGTAAGGGCAATAACCATCATGTCTGCTGGTCAACAAAGTTGAAAAGTCAACTTTAGGATAAGAATTGGTCATAAAAAAAAGAACTGGTCCTCAGAGTTCAATACTCTACTGAAGTCCTCTTAAGGGGATCTCCAGAGAGATGGATGTCTAACACCCAGATGATCCAAAACCAAGCCCCGATTCTGGATAAACCATATTATTTTGTTCCATAAGACATAGGCTCTCAAAAAAAAGACATAGGCTCTCCTCACCAGTCTCCTACCAGATGACAACCCTGAGAAATCTCTGCATGACTGGAGGTAATTGGCCTGATACAGGCCATCAGGCCCATTCTAACTAATGTCTTATTGGCATTATCAGAGAAAGTATTATTCAAAGAAGGGAGCAGTTTCATCCAAGATGGGAGCAGAAATGCAGGAGCAGTGGTGGTGACACAAGATAGGACCATCTGGAAGCAAACTTTGAACAAAGGAGTTTAGTCCTTTTGAAGTCGTGTTTGGGAGACTATCTCCCATCCTCTCCAAACTGGGAGGCATTCCCCAGGCAGAAATGTCTAATCACTCCTTTCTCAAATCCTTGTGGGCTATGCAGGAAGCTTGTGAGGCCATTGACCAGAAATGCAAAAGGAATCCTGCCAGCTCCCACCTCTAAACACTCCCACCAGTTTTGCCCAGAAGACATGGTTTAGATAAAGAGGATCCCTACCCGGACTCTAGAACCTTCATGAAAGGGACCCTACCCAGTTATTCTTACCACACTAACTGCTGTGAAAGTCACTGGTGTTATCCCTTGGATCCATCACTCCTAATTAAAGAGGGCCACTGAGGATGATGGCAGATGGACCATCACGTGAACATCAGATGCTGTGTTGCCTGCAAGTTTTACAGCATGCAGGGGGAAAAACAAAGATCCACAAAGAGACAAGAATGAAATTCTTGCCTCAGCCTGATTTTATTGTATCTGGTGCTGGACCAGGACTTCTAGACTCTGGCCCAGATCATTTTACTTTAGTCATATTTAAGCATAGCAATTTTGGAAAAAAATTATTCAGATAATAATTAACTCAGCCCCAACTGCACAATTTAAGACATGGTTACGTTGAGATTCATTGCAAAGTACATTTGGCTTCTTTCACAAGAATGGGTACTGTTGACTCGGAGATAGTGCCCAAGATTTAGGGTCTTTGTTCTCTACAAGACTCATTAAAGATAAGACTAACCTGATATCATTAACTCAGAACACTATGTTGTTGTAGAATATTATTTTAAGGTGTGTTAATTTTGTTTATGCTATGGAACATTTGTTTAATGATGCAAAGATGTGATGCATTCTTTTTTGTTGTATTTAACTCTGTGAAGCTGTGTTACATTGCCTATCTAAAACACCTGATGGTCTAATAAAGAGCTGAATGGTCAATAACGCAGGAGAAGGATAGGCAGGGCTGGCAGGCAGAGAGTATAAATAGAAGGCGAATTCTGGAAGAGGGAAGAAGCAATGAAGGAGCAAGGAGAGGAGGCTGTCAGGGGCCAGCTACTTAGCCACACAGCCATCCACAGAGTAAGAGTGAAAGTAAGGCAAAAGGTAGTTGGGATAATTTAAGAAAAGCAGGTAAGAAACAAGACAAGCTAAGGTCAGGCATTATTAAGAAAATAATACGTCTCTATGTGTATTTGGGAGCTGGGTGGTAGGCCCTCAAAATAGGAAAGAATAAAAAGAGTTTAAAAAAGAACATTTTGGCATTCCATGTGGGACTAGAGTAAGAGAAAATCCAACTACACTATGTTCATCTTTTTCCTTTCTCTGTATGGAGATAGGAGCCTACAACCCTTGTTGCCCATCTGTCTGGATTTAGGACTTAAGAATAACAAACACAGTGATGATAACATGAACAACCCCAGTTTTATAAAGACTTTTTTTTGTTCTTGTATACGCACTTTTAGAACTTGGTTAAACTACAGGAGGGATGGTTGTGGGGTCCTATCTTTTGAGAGAGAGATATAGGAAATCAATTTCTATGCATGCCTCGTGAATGAGCCGCCACACTGTCAGGGGCCAGGTAATGGGAAGAATTTCTATTGTTCCAGTTGGAGTTGTGAAACTGGTTTCCTGGAAGCATGCCAACAAATATACATATATATGGGTCCCTCCTAAACACTGTATGATAAGGAACGGTAATCCCATAACCATAAGATTGAGGCACTGGAAACAACATGGGAATGACTATGTTCTATGGGACACCAGAAGAACCTGCAAAATACTCTATTATGCTATCAAAAGAGACCAAGGGAATATGTTTATCACTCAGAGAGGGCTACCTCCCTGGGCCCTCAGACCTATGGGTCCCAATAGAGAACTTCTACCCACCTTGAGGGAAAATACTCAGCCCTGACCAATGCTGCCTCCCATGAGATTGGTCCAAAAAGTGCCAAAATCACCACCACCCCAGGCCCCATTAACAATGGCGCCAGGAATCCTATATCCTCTATCATTGACAAGGTACAACATGTGCTTAATCACTCTCATCCAGGTATTGGTGAGGATGGCTACCTGTGCCTGAACCCTTGACCCTCTTATTACATTGGGGAATGGACCAAACAGACAATTGGTCTACCAGCAGATAAAAACAATTGTAACTGGGAACAGCCTAAGCTAACCTTGGGGACACTAAAGGAAACTGGGACCTGCCTGGTGTCCAGAACTTTTGACCTAGAAGCCTCCTTACTTTACTTTGATGCTTGCTATTCCACTGTCTAGGTCAACACTTTTCATCAGCAACAATACCTTATGCCCCCAGAGACAATTCGGTGGGCAAGCACAAATGGTTTAACTAAATGCACCTTCTCTGAGGCATTGAAAAACAAGTCCCTCTTATGCAGTGGTTCTCAACCTGTGTGTCACAACTCCATTGGGGGTTCACATATCAGATATCCTGCATATCAGATATTTGCATTAGGATTCATGATGGTAGCAAATTACAGTTATGAAGTAGCAACAAAATAATTTCAGGGGGTCACCACAAAATGAGGAACTGTATTAAAGGGTCACAACATTAGGGAGCTTGAGAAATACTGCTTTTATGTGACCTAGTGCACATCTTGCCAAGGTATACTTATATAATGTGGAAGAATGGAGAGCACACTTTATCATGGACTCCAGGCTGCAAAGGGAAAAATGAGCCACATCTAACCTTGTTCTGCTCCTGGTTGGAGCTGGTATTGCTAGAGAAATAGCCATAAGAACATTAGCTCTCATAGTCAATAATAAGCACTTTAGGGAATTACATAAACAAGTGGAGAAGAACTTAGGGATATTAGAAAAATCTATGTCCAGACTAGAGAAGCAAGTAGAGACTTCAGCTGAAGTGGGTATACAAAATCAAAGAGGCTTAGATCTTCTCTTGATGAAACAAGGATTATGTATGACTTTAGGGAAAATTTGCTATTTCTATATAGGTGTAATTAGGAAAAACTTTTCCATGGTCAGGAAAAATGTCAAAGAAAAGAGGGAAAAGGAGGCATAGATCAGATAAATTAGTCTCTGTTTACCTGGTCCCCATGACTGACCACATTACTGTCATTAGCTGGACCATTAATTCTTGGACCCTGTGTCCTCAACTGCATGGCCAACTACATCAGAGAATAACCTTGGTTAAACTACTTGTCCAGAACCAACTACGCACCTCTAGAACAGAATGAGTCAATAATTAAACTCATGCCCATAGAATCAGTCCAGAATGTGATAGAAGACATTACAGAGATTCCTCCATCTTGTTTTCTTGGTGTAGTCATTCCATGTTTAACTAAAATCTGGTCTCCTTGATGGAGAATCCTGTGAAAAACTACCCAACTCTATTCTAGGAACCAATGGTAAGGATGTCCTAGCTAACTTAGCTTCTGTTAACTGTACAGAATCCCCTCCACCTGCTTATCTTAGCTTCAGTTAAACTTGCTTGCTTCAAACTGCTTGCTTTTTCCAAGCCCCCCAGCAGCTGCCAAACCAGATGCCAGGACATGGTTTCTGCCTTAAAATCCCTGTGTTCTGGACACATGGAGCTATATCCAGGTCCCTGAACATTTGGACATGGTCCCAGCTGGCTGGAATACAGACTTTCAATTGGCTATATGCTATATCTGAGTGTTCATCTCTGGTGAGCCACCTATAACAATTGCACAGATGCCTGTAACCTGTATTATGGGAGATCAAAACAAAAGGATTTCTGGTACTTGCTGGATAATGATTTAACCAGAAGAACATAAGCTCAGCTTCAAGCCATGACTCTGCTTCAAATGAATGAGGAGAGGAATGGAAGACAGCCAACACGGTCCTCTGTCCTCCATGGTATACAGATATACAACACTACCACCCTTACTCATATGCATATGCTGCATTATTGCACAAAGTTCAAGAAAACCAATATGTGTTGAGGACTGGCCTCAACAAAAATACCTCTTACTAGGGTAGGGGCATGAGAAGTTTAGAAATAGAAGAATATGAAGACACATACAAAATAACAGGACAGAAACCATAAAAAGTGTCAAGAGGGCATTCCAGTGATTACTGAAATCACCTGTGTTTATTTTTCCACAGCTTTTATACCAAACATAAATGGGGAGAGGGAGGCAACAAAAGACTTTATTGACATGATACAAAGGATAACTCATACACTCAATCATCTTATCACTCTGAGACAGCAAATCTTTAGTATTCTGTTGTCTAGGTGGCAAAGGTGCTCTAGATCACATATCCTGAAGGCCGCCCTTCCCCAGGTGGCCTCATAGCTACAAAAGAAGGAACAGAAGTACATTTGCATATCCTGACCATCTGCCAGGATTCAATGGGACTATCTTAATATCAAAAGAACCAAGACATCACATCCTGAATTGGGACATGCAACTATGCTTGTCCATCATTTGAATATTCTCCAAACTCATTGACCATCAGACAAGATGGAAATGGGCCCACATTTCTCAGGCTCCACAAGTATGGAGACACACACCTTTAATCCCAGCATCAAGAGGCTAAGGTGGGAAGACTGCTACAAATTTGAGATCAATCTGAGATACAGATTGATCTCAAATTTGAAGCTAGCCTGAGTTGCACATTGAGACCTTGTCTCAAAAATCCAAAACATAAATATTAAAACCCTTAATGCTTAAAAAAAATAAAATGGGTTTAACAACATAGCTCAACAGGTAAAGATGTTTGTTGTCAATGTTAAAGATCTCAATTTGATAGCCTGGGTTTGGTCCCTGGATCCTGATCCCTGTGGTAGAGGGAGAATCAACTCCTTCAGTTTGACCTCTATTCTCCATATGGGTACTGTGTCTTCCATACCCACACAAAATAAATGTAAAAAAAAAAACTAAGAAAAAATATACCATTGAAGTATCAAGATAATAACCATATTTTTATTGTTACACTAGAAATGAAAATAAAGCGAGAAGCTACAAAAGTTACAACTTTAGAATGGTGGCAAAGCAATGCAGTCACTCATTATAGGTTAAAACTGTCTTTCACTAAAAAGGTCACAAGGACTATGGTTATTAGTGGAGAGATTACTGTCAGCATCTGCCCTCTGTAGATGGAAGTTTCTATCCTGCTTGGTCCTGTATCTGTTTAGTCCCAAAGAAGCACACAGAGGCTTATATTAATTATAAACTCTTTACTTTATTAGATCAGGCTTATTGTTAACTAGCTCTTAAAACTTAAATTAACCTATAATTCTTGTCTATGGTTAGCTATGTGGTCTGGTACCTTTTCTCAGTAAGGCATTCTCATACAGCTTCTTCTGCATCTGGCTGGTGACTGCATCTCTGCCTTTCCTCTTCCCATAGTTCTCTTAGTCTGGTTGCCCCACCTATACTTCCTGTCTGGCTACTGGCCAGTGTTTTATTAAAACAATATAGGTGACAAATCTTTATAGTACACAAAAGCATCAGTGCACTTTTTGGTTAAAAGTGAGACCCCAGCCCTCTAACACCCCTATATCTATGGAGTCTGGGATGATTAGAAGCAGCATCCTTGTCCTTGGCATCCATCCTAAGCCCCTTCCCCCTGGGAGTTGCCTTGGTTCGTACTCCACCTCTGGGAAGCCTTCCAAGTAATGACCACTCTCACAGGCTATTTAACACATGATTGCGGGTTTTGCATGGTCTCTCCCTATCTTTTCTCTGCCATGCTCCCAGACACCTGAGAGCACTGCATTTATTAAATGTGGGCATTTTAATTTGGTCTAATCTGGTCTGATTGGAGTTCTTTTGCTTAAGAGTTTTCCTAACAGATGGAGGTTTCCCACCCAAAGGGTCTGCTTTTCCCATGGGCCCCATGCCACATGCTGGAAAAAAGCTCTTTGCACAATCTCCATCAGGCAAGATCAGCTTCAGGTGAGTTCCCCTTTTTAAAGTAATGGCCCATAGGGTCCCCGGGGTGACCCATTCACTGTTTAGGATTTCTTCTGAAGTCAGGGGCCATGCCAGAAGCATTACCCACATGGCAAAAGCCAGGATTTTGCTGAGGTGAAGATTGTGTGGCCAGGGACACCTGCCATTCAATTTTCACAGCCCTGTTTTTGGCTCGTTTGTCCCAGTGAATGCACTGTGACAGACTTGAATTCCAAAAGGCATGGACTTCTAATGGGCCTTATGATTCAAAGCTGATTCCTAAACCTCCCTTCAGCGGCCTTTTACAAACAAGGCTCCAAAAGCCCACTGTTTCTGCCACACACTTCCATCCTACTCCCATGCCCCCCCAGCTATTTTTTGTTGTCTGTATTACTCTGGGTGCCCTCTCCCTTCCACCTCTAGCTGTTTGCTGTTTGTCTCACTCTGCTAAACTACACCAGAATTTTTAAGTTTGTCAGCAGATACAGGTTTCCAAAAGTGTTTTATTTGTCTGTCTGTTAGAATGATGTGGCCATAGTATGTCTGTATGAATGTGTAAATGTGTTTTCATGATGTGGATTTATGTTTTTGTGTGCTCATGTGTTCATTTTAAGATAACTCCAGACTAAAACAGATCTTAAGTCATTTGATGACTTAAGGTATATTTAATAAAGTTTCCTGCTAAAATACAAACACGTGGGTAACCTCTATTTTGACCTTTCCACCATTTTTGGATAAGAGTACCCACGTGTGCTAGTATTCTTTGACTTACTAAATTATTCCTTTTAATCTTCTTACACTTACTAGCATTGTTAAACTGTAACTAATCAGATAAAATATGCATCTAAATGTAGCTTGTACGCCCAGTTTAAAATAACAGGTAATGGTACCCAATTCTCAAGTGCCTTTACAGATCTGAGACTATGGCATTTTAACAAAAGAGCTTCTAACACAGACATGCCAGCTTCCACAGCACCCTTTAGCTCCTCCAAGAAGACAGAAGACCTTGTGCCCCCAGGCCTTGCCTTTGGGTTTGGCAAAGCAACCCACACTGCAAAAAAAAAATCAGCCTTTCACCTCTTCAGCTTCTTGGATGCTTCACCTGGGAAATCGATCTGCTCATCCTGCCAAGTCAGGTAGATTAAATCTCCCCCACACACAAACACACAGGAAAATTCTTTGGGCCTCTTGTACTCAGCAGCTAACGGCAAACACTGCTTCTAGGACTGGTGTTCTCCAAGGACTAAGGGGAGGATTTAGGATTGCCTGCATACTTGAAAGGGTGTCTCATTTTTGTAGAGATATGGAATGGCGGGCTGCGTTCCCACCCGGATCCGCCAAATGTAGTGATAAGGGGAGCAGGCCTGCTTTTCGTCCCGCCCAGCTCC
>LOJH01068716.1:0-10064 GCA_001685095.1 Ellobius talpinus
CCCTGCTCCCATATCCACCCTTCCTCCATCCCAACCATCCCAATCCCCCAAGCTGTCCGCTTCGGCAGTACATATACTAAAACTGGAACGATACAGAGAAGATTATCATATCATGCTGTTTTTATTCTAATACTCTACAGTACAATTTGAAATCGGTAATGGTGATGCCCCTAGCAGTTAATTTTCATTCAGGTTTGTTTTAGTTATCCTGTTTGTTAGTCTTCGTGTGTATGTGTATCCATTTAAAGTCGAAGAATTTTCTTTCAAGATCTGTGTTTTTGATGGGATTGCCATTTTTTATTATATTTAGCCTACTGACCCATGAGCATGAGAGCTCTATTTATTTTCTTCAATTTCTTTCTTCAAGGTCTTAAAACTTTTATTGTACAAGGCTCTCAATTGCTTTGGTACAGTTACACCAAGATATTTTATATTACTTGAGGCTATTGGGAAAGGTTTTGTTGTTTCCATGATTTCTTTTTCTTGTAATTTACCATTTGTGTATAGGAACTTTTGTGATTTTTCTCAGTTAATTTTGGATCCAAATACTTTACTGAAAGTTATTTATCAGTTGTAGCTTTTTCCCAATGAAATTTATATGGTCACTTACGTATACTACCCTATCATCTGCAAACACATAATTTTGACTTTTGTTTTATAGAGTTAAGCATAGAATCACCATGTAACCTACCATATTTTACAAGTATGTGTTCACTTAAAAGACTTCAAAATATATGTCTAGAAATAATCTCCATATACAGATCCTCAGCATATTTTCTTTTCAGAATTGCAGCCTGCCTCGGATAATCTCTGTGCTCATCAGCAGGTGTGTACAGAACAAGTATTTTATTCCCATGATGTATATTGCTATTCAGCAACAGAGATTGCTAGAAGCAGCAATGCAGCTGTGTCTCAAAAGCGTTTTGTTGAGTAGGAAATCAGACAAAAAATTCATCTTGGATGATTCTGTATGAAAACTCAGAATAGACAACGCTGCTGTTTAGAGCCAGGACACAGATGAGTGGTTGTCTGCAGTGAGAGCTTGGTCTTGTAACAGCAAATAGAGACAAATATTCCTATATGGGGGACAGATTTAGTCTGTCTTGGAGAAGTTGAGATTTTGGTTGTCGTTGTGGGGTACACACAGATTTTTATTCAAGTACATTTATCATGTTTAACTTATGCAAGAACTGGTCTTTTTTCTTTTTCAAGTGACGGGGATAAAATCTAAATTCTTGCTTTTGTTAGTCAAGCCCTTTACCACTAAGATAAATCTTCAACCCATAGAACAAGGTAAGCTGATTGAAAAGAAAATAATCTTGTGTCACAGCTTACTGGAATTGACATAACTGAAATCAAAGTTACTAAATTCTATGTCTGTTTGCAGCCATATCAGCCAGGGTGAATCTCCCCACTTACATGCTGTGGTTTGCAATGGCTCGAAGACAATATATAAAGTCTATGTTTTCCTCCACATTCCAGTCCTACTTAGTTTTTTGACATTAAGCCACTTTACCTAGATATTTCCAGAAATGAGTTATGTCAAACTTTTTGATAGAGTTTAGAAAAATGTCGAAAAGATCCTCATTAGTCAACTCCATTTTGTATGTGTAGTAACTGATATAGCAGTTTCTATGTCACCAAACTCTCATTAATAGCAAGAAAACTAAATTTTCCAAGGTTCATTCAGTTACCAGGTTCCTCTCATTCTTTTTGCCAGACTCTAAGATGCAGAAATAAAATATTAGGTTAGAAAATTTGTGAGTTTATAACAACAGACATATATTTTGGCTTGTATTCAACTTACACTTTTCTTCCAATATTTTCTCTCACTGAAGTATCTTTATGCAAAATCAATGTGCTTTATGTACTATTAATTTTCTAGATAATCTTTGAAAGTTTGAATTACTAACCCAGAAAATGCACACAATGTTTAGAATAGCATACTAAATATATCTAAGCTGTTGATTAAATAAGAACTAATTAGAGTACCCATGAAATATCATGAAATGTATAGAGTAATTTTAGGGAAGATTGCAGTATAAAATGTTATAAGATTAAGTTTTTAGACTTACACTTGATATTTACAGACAGAATCAAAAGAATTGTGACTTTAGTTCTATATTGTGACAGCATTTTTGACACAATATCATCAAAAGGAATTAAATAATTTTCGACCCCAAGAAAATATTTGTGCTATTTCATTTATCTCAGGACTGAGAACAACTTGTTTCTCACTATTGAGTGGAGTGCAGCAAGTTATTAGGTAAAGAATGTGGACGTCAGTGAAAATAAGGAATGATGGCAGCTCAAGGAGAGGCAGGTTTATAAGGGGGGTAGCTGCTACCTCTCAGCAGGGTAGGACCACCAGTGAGAAGACAGTGCCACCTTAACTGTGCTATTAGATACATGGAATAGTCGTTTCTTTAAAGAAACTGTACTTTCCTTACCCATAATTTCTGTTCCTAGGAATGGCTATGTGGGGGGTGAGGGTGGATCTGATCATCCTTCTAAATTCTAACTAAAAAATACACAAGTGAGTCATACCTCCTCCCCAGATGATGGTCAGGACCTAAACACACCTTTTCTGGCACTTTAGACTTCTTCGTTCTTTGTATAATTCTCCTACATTCCAACCATATTGCTACTTGCCACCTTGAGGCTAACCTCCAGTCTATTTAACTCAAAAGATTTGCCCACCTTTCCCCTCTCTTCTCGATTCTTCTCTGGGCAACTGCTACTGAATAACTCTGGTGATAAGATACCTGTCCATACTGAAAAGAATTCCAGTAGAGTAAAGTGATGAGAGTTTGAGCCAGGAATCACATTTCTGAATAGTATCATTTGACAAACAATCACATTTTAGAAGCTTGAATATAATTTATTTTTATATTTGGAGGAAATAAAATGGTGAAGGAAAATGGAATATCTCGGTCAATTTTAACCAGGAAAGTTCATGATGATTGTTGACTTTTTGAGTGTCTGAGTTCGGGGTCGAGGATGAGGATGACTAGGGATATAAAGGCCTCGTCCCTGAATGGCCACTGTGAAAACCTCTGATGCTTATAACTTTAGTCCAGTTAGTGAGGTAAATACATTTTGAGAGTGAATATTTATGGCACTATGTTGAAAAATTGCTCTCCCCCAAAAAATCATTATAGTCAGTTCTATGTTGTCCATCTTATCTAATATAACTGTGTTTGGTGATGTAACTAAAGCATTTTGAGAGCACTACATACACTATAGACTTATAGCATGAACTTATTAGAAACAGAATGCAAGATACACAAAGAGTGGCAGAGAGGCAGGTCAGGTATCATTGGCAGAAGAGAGCCAATCATAAGTCAAGGGACTCCAGAAATTTCTGAGGGGCAGAAAACACAAAGAGAGATTCCTGGGACAGATTGTCCCTTGGGGTGGTCAGGAAGCAGTGTGTGCTCTGGTACCTCGATTGACTTTATGGCTCCAGAAATGTGGCAGAAGAACTTTTTGTTTTCAAACAAGCTTGATATGATTTATTCTACTAGCCCCCAAATAGTCAGTTTTCTGTTGTCCCTTTCTATTTATATCATCACTATATGATGTACCCAAGATGTGGGAAAAATCATTTGTCTAGTTCCCAAAGGATTATTTTAAGTTGGCGTTGATTATCCCTAGGGCCAGCTAAACCACTTATGTGCTAGATAGGGTCCCATTAAATGTTAGATTTGGGTTAAAAAGAAAATTTTCATTTTAATTAAGGATCTATTCAGGAAACTAAAAATAATAATGAAAGAAAAAACATGCAGCTAGTCATTAAAATCAATAGTTTAATGTTTGTTTTGCATGATAATAGGATGGGCCATCAGGTAAACAAAATCAAAAATTCATTAGCTGAAGACTTAAAGAAAAAAATATGTGTTCTTTTTCATCTTTAAAATATGAGTGTTGATAGCAACATCCTACAGATTATAAAATGACATCAGATACGTGTGGCTAATTCAGGTGAACCTCTTAGTTCTAAAATAGACTCAAATAACATGGTGGGTCTATATTGGTTTTGGTACTGGAAGAAGAATTGGTGTTTGTTTTGCTAAAATTGATAATACATTGCCTTGTTAACATTTTCTAAACACCCACATTGCATAAGAAGACAATTAAAACATGGGGATTACACAACCCATCTGACCTATGTGTACAATTCCACTGTTTTATCAATTTTTCTCCATTTGCAAAATGTTTATGATTGGTACCCAAAACATGCTGGTCTGTGGACTTAAGTCAAAACAGACAGGAACCTAGAAGTAATTTTCTAAATAGGTAGACTTAATTATCAATACCCTGGCTTTATTGCCACAATGAAAATGTTCAAGACTTACTTTGTTTTTAAGTAAAAAGTTTTAGTAAATGATTCTCTTTAAGAAAACTTTTGAGAACATTGTTTACAACCTTGTGCACTTTCTTAGTTTAAAAAGAATGCAAGTTCTTACTGATGATTGTTTTTCCTATGTTCAAAGATTCTTTATGGTTACCAACACAGTAGTTCTTCAGATTCCACTTTTAGATGCAATAATTTACAGATAATTGATAAATATTATCACTTTTCCTGGCAAGCATAGAGAGTACTAATACTGTGAACACTCTAACTAGGCATATAACACGTATAATTTTAAAAAGCAACACCATAATAAAAAATATTTGCTATTAATAAAGGAAATTTCAAAGTAAAACAATTAATCTTATAATATTTCCACAGGACCTTGTCTTTTTAATGGAAATGCTAAGTACAATAACAAGAAAAGTTAGAGAAGTAAAAGCCATTTTTAAAATTTTAAAACCATTTCTCACTATCTAAATGATAAGAAAGTTGAAAGAAAACAATGAATACTTTTAAAAAGATGATCTTAAATCAAATGCCACACTCATAGAATGCCCTTATTTACCTGACATTCAATTATTTATTTTAGTATTATTTTTTCAAGGAGAAGTTAAACAGTTATATGTATGATATAAATGAAAAATTAAATTTTTGCTTGGATGCTTTTATGTTTTCTTAACACATGTATAACGTATGCTAAAATATGATGATCAAATATTCAGGCAAGACTTAGTATGAGTTGAGAAAGAATCTAAGATTGCATATTAAAATTTTAAGAGAACATTAAGTCTATTGACTGCTAATATCAGCTTTTATTAGTATTATGATCATTATAGCTTAGAATTCAGCTTCTCCTAAAGAAAGAACATCCAGGCTAAGGAATGGGACACAACAATAATATGGATAGTTCTAAGATATGTTAATTACTATGACTGAGTTTTCTACAAGCTTGCCTTATGTCTTTCATTCCAAAATTCACTAAGATTCAAATAAAATATTTATAATGTACATATAATACTTAATCCACTTAAATACTTTATTGCAGACCACATATTTGGGGTAACTTCTGCTGTGATCCTAGCCATGGTGGGTTTACACCTTCCAGGTTAGGGGCATGAGGATTAGAAATGTTAGGTAGGAGAGCAGAGATAAGAAAGAAATACAAAGACACAGGAGAGTATAGGGAGAACAGCTTATTATCTCCTGCATACTGATATCCGACTTCTGAGTTCACCCACATTTATTTTTCCATACACTTTTATACCCCAATATGAAAGGGGGGAGAAGGCAAAAGACCACTTTAACATGATACAATGAACAACCAGGACAGACATTTGCTCCGGTACCTGAGATATCAATCTATTAATTCTTGAGAAAACTATGTGATGTTTGGGACAGTGAAAACACCCTAGACCAAGTATCCTGCAAGCAGCCACTCCCTAAGTCAAACCTCCTATTTCAAGGAAGGAACAGAAATATGCTTGAATTCTCTGATGCTTGGTCAGGGTGGAGCAGATCTACCTCTATGGGCCATCTTAATATCCTAAACACCAAGTAACCACACCCTAGATCAGCATATTTTGTTTTATTGTTTGCTAACAACTTTGAAAGAGCAAAAATAAGTTCAAACCCCCTCACCTTCAGACAAGGTGGACTAGGTTTACATTTTGGGGTCTCCACAATTCTTGTTTTAAATTAACAGAAAAAATATCTGTGGCTATGTTTTGTAAAGTTATATGTAAAAACACCAGCCAATGACAATGCTCAAATCTTTTAAAAGAGCAAAAGTATGAATACGTTTGAATTCAACGAGTAAAACATATAATAATCTTAGGCACTTTAAGAATACTCTCTAACAATATTACAGCACTGAGACTTATTGATATATAAAGGAGAAAAGGTAATGGAAGTCACCAGTTTCTTCATGTGTTCCAAGTTTTGTGTAGGAGTCAGAATCAGTTCCAAACCCAAGTACACGGAGCAGCAAAAATTGTTGGTAGATAGGAAGACAACTAGGATGCTCTGCATAACTTAGGTTTCTGCTCTAAGTTTATCTTCTTATACTAGGAGAGGAAAGAGGGATTAAGCATCTCATCTTCCTTGATTCCGTTAACAGAGGAACCCACTGATAGCTATTCTTTGCTATCAACTTGACTACATCTGGAATTAAACATAACCCCAAAATAGAGGTCAACCTGTGAGGGATTTTTGTTTAAATTGAAGTGGGAAGATGTTAAAGGCCAATTAATTACAAAACCACACTTATAGAATGGAGTTATTCCAGTTTTGAAATTTCAGTGCCCGAAATTCATATTAATTAACTGAAATGCAAACTTTAGCTAATTAGTAAGAGTGGTATGTGAATTAAAAAGTTCAGTATTGTAGTTATTTGAAGGAAATAGCCCTATATCTCGGGTCTTTAGTTGGTGTCATTCTTCAGACAGTATGCCTTAACAAGTATACCTTTCTTTTTGTAAGAAGTGCTGCAGGAGACCTGTTTTGGAAGAGAGTGGGTGTTCAGATACCTTGTGTGGAGTAGGGGCAGGGGTGGGGGCAAGACAAGGGACAGGAAGTGAGAATGTATCAGGATGGCTCGCAACAGAGTTTAATTGAAAAAAGAGTACATCTTTTAACCTCCATAGTTGAACATATGATTAAACAGAGGACAGGGGGCATATGAGCTGAGGTGTGGCTTGATATCAGGGGTTGAAGAATTTAGCATTGACTTTGACAATAGTGCCAGTATATGTTAATGGAAGGGCCACAATTTTCTCTTGCTAAAAGCAAGAATGACTGCTTTATCAAGCAGAAACTTTTCTTAAGCTCCTGAGGAAATGGAGACCTTATCCAAATGCCTGACCTTGGGAAAAGTACTTCTTCTGGGGAGCAGGCTTTATAATACAATTTCTTAGTTTTAGTATGGGCCTGTTCTTCTCATAACACTGCCAGAAGGGAAGGTCCTGAGATCTTACTCCTTTTCCATTACATTGTAACATTCTGATTTCTCTGTATTTATTAACTGAACTCTTGAACTTAATGGACTCAGGCTCTGGATCTGATTTATAGGCATTTTATCATAGGGATCAGGTATGTTCAGTGAAACTCTAAGTTTTCTACTCTCAGTATTATCAGGAGCATGCATTGGAATTTCTTGAATTTCCCAAAAGGAAATTTTCCCAAAGGGAAAGACATTAATATTGAGAATCATTAAAAATGAAAATAAAAATGTTCTGGAGTATAGTGGGAGGCAAGCTGCTTGTTGGTTCCTGCCTGCCCGGCTAGATTAGACCTGAAATAATCACACGGAACCTGTACTAATTAAATCACTGCTTGGCCCATTCGCTCTAGCTTCTTATTGGCTAGATCTTTAACCCATTTCTATTAATCTGTGTATTGCTGTGTGTCTGTGACTTACCGGCTAAAGTTGTGGCATGTCTGACTCTGGCAGCGGCTCCATGGTGTCTCCGATTTAGCCCTTTTTCCTCTTAGCTTAGCTTTCCCTGCCTACCTAAGTTCTGCCTGGCTATATGTTCAAAGCAGTTTCTTTATTCATTAATTGTAATCACAACACACAGAGGGGAATCCCACATCACCATCCCTTTTCTGTTTAAATAAAAAGGAAGGTTTTAACTTTAACATACTAAAATTACATATAACAAAATAGTTATCAAACAAGAATTATAGTTACAGTATTTATATATACTTTCTTTAATCATAACTAAGAAAAACTATGATAACTATCTGTTTTTCAACTCCATCAAAGACTCCAGAAGGATATAATATTACCTAAGTAAACAGGACGTGCATTGTAAGCAACTTTTAAAACTCTAGAACTGACAGAGACATTTCACTGCCTGGACAGTCAACCAAAGTTCTTCTGGAGCCTTGGAACATCCATCTTCAGCATATAGGTCCATAGTATAGAACAGACTTTTCCATGAAGCAGGAAATTTGAAAGGCAGGTCAGCTTATATTGACAGTTTGTCTGTCACATTTTTCTGTGTCTTGCAGAATGTCTGGCAGACTCTTTCATTTTGTTCCCTATGCTCTTTTGGAATAGTAATGTACTTTCAATGTCATTGTCTGATGGATGGAAGCAATTTTAAGTTTTGATTTTATGGTTTTACAATTAAGAATTTACCTTGAGTCTTAGAAAACACTTTGGAAGTTAAAATGATATTGGAATAGTAAAAGACTCTGGCAACTTTACAAATTTGGCTAAATATGTTTGTCATTATGATTTAGTTATTATGCTATGTGATCCAGTGAGTTCAGTGTAATTGTTTAAATGAGACGTTTCCCATATCTTGAACAAGTGTATACCTGGCCACTAGTAGGTTGCTGTGTTTTGGGAGACTTGGGAAGTATTTCCTTTTTGGACAAAGTGTGTCACTGAGGGTAGGCTATGAGGTTTCAGAACTATAATTCATTCTGAGCTTTCTTTCACTGATTGCTGCTTATAGTTGAAGAAGAGAGCTTGCTGCTCCAATTGGCATGCCTGTTGCATTTCTGTTCCCCTGCGATGGCGATAGGCACTTCCCTCCAGTGCAAACCCAAATAAACCTTTCATTTATAAGCTTACTTGATCATGGTATTATATCACAGCAGTAGAAACCCTTCCTGAAACAAATACATTTTAGGTGGTGAGAATGAGGCGTTTCCTGCTTTGTATATATGCATTTATTATTAGGCAGAGAACATTATAGCTACTAGAAACTAGAGAATATACGAATCATTTTCCATAAATCCCATCGCCAAAATAAGCATGCCAAAATTCAGTTTAGGTAGGATTTATTGTCTGCCTACCAAACATTAGGCAGCATGATGTCCTTAGATATTCTCTCCTGTAATTTATGACAATCCATGTATTTCACATTAATTTGAGAGCACATACTCTGGTGCAAGACTCCCCCATATAGCTTCTAATTTTATTATTTAGGTACTGTGTGAAGTCATCCATGTTCCTAGCCCTCTGCATTTCTCAGTGTCATTTTGTATAAAGTGTATATAGCTTCAGCAATATTGCTCTGAATGTGAAAATACATTAAAGCAAGAAATTGGACTCAATTGATATTGCCAAATTTTTAGCTTGTTCTATAATTGTTCTGCTCAGCATGAGGCAAATGACCTCGCAGACCTATAGTGTGCTTTTAATTCTCAACAATCAAAAAGTTGTTCATCAAATCTAATAAAATTCCCTGTTGAATATTTTAGAACAATCCTGTTTTGGAAATACTCATTGTGAAAAATATGTGGAATGCCAATAAAATAAATTTAGAAAAATAATTAAAAAATACTTTTTCCTTTATAAACATTTGGAGTAAATAATATAAATGTTTCTTCAACTTTGTTTTTATACTCTCTGTAAATTTATAATATGCATTTATAGTGTTTTTAAATTTGATGCCATATCTTCCAAGAATACCTGAAAATATGTTATTTTTGCTTTTGATTGTTTAATTTCTGTCTATATTTATGTATATCAAGCATCTTTAAATGAATACACACACACACACTGCAAATGCAATGAACCTAAGTTCATGTTTTCCTTCTGTAATAAAGAACCCTGTATTTTAATTGTTATGTAATTTTAAACATTTATTTTTTCTGAATCTCTTCGTTTTTTTATTTTTTATTTTTTAATATTATTATCAAAAAATTTCCACCTCCTCCCCTCCTCCCAATTCCCTCCCCATTCTCACATCCC
>LOJH01068719.1:4685-14749 GCA_001685095.1 Ellobius talpinus
GGGGCTGTGGAGACAGGTAAACTGTAGTTACAGGGGCTGTGGAGACAGGTAAACTGTAGCTACAGGGGGCTGTGGAGACAGGTAAACTGTAATTACAGGGGCTGTGGAGACAGGTAAACTGTAGTTACAGGGGCTGTGGAGACAGCTCAGGAGATAAAGCACTTTCTGAAGAATAAGGATTGGACTTTGGTTCTCTAGAACCCGTGTAAAAGGCTAGGCGGGTGTGGCAGCCCCTCCATTCAGAGACAAGGGCTGTCTGGGGAAAGCCAGGTAGCTAAACCACCCTAATCCAGAAGTGCCCAGTGCCCGGGGACCGCTCTGCCTCTGAGAATATGGAGTGCATCATAGTTAGCTTCAGCTGTCAACTTGACACACCTGGGAAGAGGGAACCTGAACTAAGGAATTGCCTCCCTCAGGCGACCTATGGACACGTCTATAGGGCATTTTCTTGATTGATGGTTAATGTGGACGGGCCCAGTCCCGGCAAGTGGGGCTTTGGTTGTGCACAGAAGGTGGCTGAGCGAGCCATGGGAGGGCAAGCAAGCAAACAGTGCTCCTTCCTGTACCTGCCTCTGCTACTGCTTGAGCTCCTGCATGACTTCCCGCAGAGACGGATAGTGATCGGACACGTAAGCTAAGTAAACCCTTTCCTCCCCAAGTTGGTTTTGATCAAACCAACAGCAGGCAAACTAGGGCAGTAATCAAGGCAGACACCCAGTGTCAACCTCTGGCCTCTACACATGTGCACACATACATGACCACGCACTGTATACGTGAACACCCCCACACACACAGATAAGATGTGGTACAAATGCATGGAGTATTGAAGACGTGACACCAATGCCAGATACAATGAAAGACTGACAGATTTGACTAAACTATTTTTAAACCTCTGAGTGAAAGAAAAAATTAAAAGAAAAAATAAAATCAGGAAAAGATTGCAACTGTGTATCAAAAAGTTGGTAATCTTTTGAAGATGGTTCTTAAATAAGATGCAGAGGTCAAGACAACCTCCTCATCTCTCTCTTGTCCACAATGACAAACTTAATGAGATGGACTATCCCATCGCTTTGAATCCAGGGAAATAGCTAAGTTCCCCGTTAGCTGCAATGGAACCGATCCTGGCTAATCCCAGAAGCACAGAGAAGGGGAAGAACCAAGCTTGGGCCAGAGAAACAGAAATGAGCTTCCGGATGATGTTCATCATGTGTGAGATGCTCTTTGTGCCACCTCCATCTCTGCACCAGAAACAGAACTTGTGCAGCGCACATCATCTATTTTGTTGTTTGCATGTGCACAGCAGGCTAGCTGGCCGGGGAGCACCCAAGGGTTTCCCATCTCTGCCTCCCATCTCGCCATAGGAACACTGCAATTGTAAGGCGTCCCACAGCACCCAGCTTTATGTGAGTGCTAAGGATCTGAACAAAGGTCCACACACTTGTGTAGCCAGCACTTCACCCGCAGAGCCGCCTCCCCAGGACTGCCTCAGCTTCTTACTGCCACTTAGTCCCATTGTCAATACTTAGAAACGGAGGACAGAATGAACTGGCCTGGCATCACACACCTGCACCAGAAGCAAGAAGTTGAGGGAAAGCAACCTTTTGACATTTTCAGTCTCCATGATGGCTAGACATGTTTAAAAGAAAATTTTGTTTACGATCGTTAACATTGGTGATAGTTTAGGGCTATATGGATTAATTCGGACACAGTGCATTTTAATTCCTGCCTCAGAAAATAGAAAATTCCTGCCTCAGAGATTACTATCTCTGAGTAGAGGGAAACTAGAATGCATGGCATTTAGGACATTGGCATTGTGGTACAAAAAATGGGGCATTTAAGGTACTGCCTGAGCACACTAAAGGAAGAGGTGTCAATGATACTCATACAAGCAAGAGAAGGTTCTGTGCAGAAAGAGCCACTGGGTCTGGAAGGAGATGGGGTTCAACCTGAATAGTGTGAGCCAGTGGAAATTTATAGCCAAGAATCAGGGTAGGAGTCAGGTAACTAACCAAGAATTCCTAAGAGGAGACATGGGGATCTACTAGGTTAAACTAGCTTCTTCATGAATTATCAGACCTCACCTGGGAAATGAAGAAGAGGGATCTGAGCAGATATCTGGGGTGAGAGGTTCCTTCCAGACTAACCTGGCGGCACTCTTGGTTAAAATGGAATTTATCAGGACATGCACAGGGAGGGGCCCGGAGAAGCTTCTGGACCCGGCCTTAAGTTTGGCCGAGCAAAAAAAAAAAAAATGTTTTTAAACACAGATGAGGCCAGAAGGGAGAGGGTTCTGGTAATGAAAAAAGTAGAAAGGGAGGTTTAAAAAAATATCCAAGACATTGGACATTAGGAATTTGTTTGTTTGAAGTATCTGTGGGCCTGGAGTGAAGTGAGAAACAGAATGGTGTTTCCTTGCGAACCCAAGTAGACTCATGCTGTAGACACCTCCTCCTTAAATAGCACACTCAAGCACAGGACACTGCACAGGGACCCGAGTTCAATCCTCAGAACCCACGAATGTGCAACCATGCATGTTGTTCTAAAGGTGCTGCCTATTATGATTTATGGTGGCATGACCCTGGCAGGTCCCCTGCTGGTGTGGGGGATCACGGCAGGTGGGAGACAGACAGATACGCCATGCAGAGAGAGCCTGGGTATAGAGTTTATTTAGTGGGTACTGAGAAGAGTATAAGGGTAAGGGGCTATGGGGTGGAGAGAAAGAGAGACAGAGAGAAAAGAGGAAAGGCGGATGGGGAAGGGAGAGGCAGAGGCTACCTCTTCAGGAGAAGGTACAAAGAGAGAAAAGAGATGGAGAGAGGTGCAAGATCAGGGGGAGACTGGGGTAGGCAAAGCTTGTCTCTTAAAGGGACAGGGTACCCAGGTGACAGGGCAAGACAGTAGATTTATAACACTCTCTACCTGCTTTTTAAATAGTTCTATTCAGGTGCCTGTTTGTCACATGCATGCAGGTGCCCATATAAGCCAGAAGAGGGCACCAGACCCTTGGTGCTACTTACATTCAGTTGTGAGCCACAAACATGGGTACTGGGACCTGAACTGGCATCCTTTGGAAGAGCAACAAGTGCTCGTGGCTGCTGGGCCTTCTTTCCAGCAAGGCCAGTGGAAGCACTTTGTCAAGCTGTGCCGTCCATGTTCCCTCAGAAGTAGGTACTCCAGCTTGAGAAGATGCCAATTACTGTGCTGGACCCACAAGACCAGAAGCTAGGAACAAGTGTTTCTGTTCTTAATGGATGCTGCATGTGGTGCAGGCAGACACGTGTTCTCATCCTCCTGTGTGATACAAGGAAGTTCAAACTGAGGTCAGTTCCAGAAAAGCAAGCAAGACAGGATGTGTTTAACCAAGTGTTTTCTGGGTCAAAGTCATTGCTTGCTTCCCTACCCATTTGCAGTATGGACTATCCCCGCCTTTTCCTCTCTCACATTGCAAAGGAAAAAAATTGCAAGCCTCCTTAACCTAATAAAACAGGCATGCTGGCATTTGTTTGGGGACCTAGAATACACACAAAAAGACACTAGAGCTTTATTCTGGTTCGACATCAAGTCACAATTAAACCTTTCTCAAAGTCTCTGTTGTCCTGGTAACTGCTCGCTACTGAGAGAACACGGAGGGTGTGATTGCCCAAAAGGGCCTGGAAGGAGAGCGAGAGCTTATTAAGGCATGCTTCCCGGTGCTCACAGCTGCAGCAGCCATGTCAGACAGCGGAGCGGAGCTGGAGAAAAGCCCTCCTTCAGGTACTTCCAACGCTGCTGCGATGGATTTGGGGCTCTGCTGCTGTAAAGTGGCTATGCATATTATAATAACAAGCCTGATGCCGGTACACCAAAAATATTGACAACAAATAGTATTTTGAATAAGCAGATGGTAAATCCCCTTAAACACATTCGGCTCTGACGGATATATTTAGACGCAGATGAATAGTCGCTGGGGATTTTTTTTTTAAAGTGTCAATTGGTGTGAATGAATAAAGATGGTTTTAAAGGAGCTGAACTGCTCAGGGATTAGGGCCAACTGGAACAATTTACTTAGAAAAAGCGGGGTGGGGGTGAGGAACTGTGAGAGAGTGTCTCAGTTTCTGAGGGAGCAGGGGGTCTTCAGCCCTTGAGCCACTCCCCTGGGCTAGCTCAGCACTCCCCGCTTGCCCAGCTCACCTTTTTGATTGTGCATAAAGGAGGTCTTGCAGCTCCAAGGGGCCAATGATTGTGGCAATGACAAAGAGGGTTTTTTGTTTTTTTTTTTAAAGTAGCAGTCCTTCTTATTGTGGTTTAACAGATTTTTAGCAAGAAGACTGAGAATATAAATTGGCTTCATTTTTAAATCCTGAGGAAAATGCCTAAACAGCCCATAAGGTCCCACTTCAAGCAATTAAAAAAAGCTCAGAATAGCAAGCAAGAGGGAGAAGGGGGAAAGGCGCAAAATTTTATTTGGACACGGTAGAGGAGAAAAGGTTACTGATGAGACCAACTTCATTCCCACCTCATCTCAGAGTCCCTGATGGGAGCCTGGTGCCCAGTTTGGGGGAGGTAGAATCGGTGTAAGGAGTAAGAGAAGCATGTCAGACATAACTTACGCTTTTGTTCCTGCAATGTGAAATGTGTTCTGAGCATGTATGTAATAAAAATGATGGTTTAGACTTTCTCCTCACTAGCATGCAATTCCTCTCATGGGCCAAATTCTAGTCCCTCACTGACAATGGAGGCGCCATGAGAAAAAGGTTTAGAAACACCGACAGGGGACATGGCGGCATTGGCAAAGTGCTTCTCTCAAGCACAAGGACGTGAGTTCTAATCCCAACACCCACATAAACAATCAGGCCTGGTGGCACATGCTGGCAGACCCAGATCTTCAGGGCCTGCTGGTCAGACAGGCTAGCTGAAAAACCAGTGAGCTCCAGATTCAGTTGTGAGAACTTGATTCAAAAAAATAAGGTTAAGGGCAATGGAGGAAGATCAGCAGCCAAGCTCTGGCCTCCACACATGCTCATGGAGGGGAATACACCCACACACCCATAAACATGCATATGAGGGAGGGAGGGAGGGAGGGAGGGAGGGAAAGAGAGGGGGATGGCATTTGCAGCCTCTCTCCTGTCTCTAGGGTCCTTAAAGGGCTTCTGGAGAGGTATTCCCACTGTAACCTTCAGTTTCCTCTCAGGATTGGGAAATAGGATTTTTTTAAAGTCCTACCCCAACAGAGGAGACGCTGTCACTCAGCCTTCCTGCGGGTACCATTGAGAAATGGCCTTCACCCTATGCTCCTCATCTCCGAGAAAGCTACTTAATGATGCATAAAACGAATTATTATAAAATAAGACGGACTCTGCAAGGCAGCTGCTCACAATGTGGAAAATCACAATTTTTCATGGCCTGTTTTCTTTGAAAATGTGTGCCCTTTCCCCATCTTTAATGCATTCTGTATATGTAAAATAAATACTCCCCACAGCAGGACCCTGGCTCGGAGGCCTTAAAACCTAATAAAAGAGTCCTGTAGTTTAATGGCCCTTAAATGCTCAACATCTTTTTCACTTAATGTAAAATCCATCTGATCTAATAGCCGTGACTGAATTATAGATATATAATTTTTTCTATTAAATGTTAATCTTCTGACTTGGCACAGCAATAGATGCTCTAAATTATTAAGAAGGCAATAACCTCTCTAAACTCTTTCTAGAATTCAGGATATTCCCAGGTCTGCTATCATAAAAAATAAATCTGAAAACCTGCATAAAATAAATAAGACTTGTGCCTATTAAATAAGACAATTTGATAGCAAATAATTATGGGGACATTGTTTTTCTGATGCCTCCTCCTCTATTTCACTGAATATAAATTCATATATGCATATAAATATGTATACATATATGTGACCAAATCATGTGTCTATATAGCTAAGGAAGCGGCCCTCAAAAAGCCTTTTTCATTTACATATGACATTTTTGTTAACTTCTTTTAGTTGGATCCATTCATTGGTGATGTTTGTTCAAGCAGGCATAAATAATGAGAATGTCCTCTAATACATAAGGGAGGCCACATGCCTAATTATGCTAACCACAGCCTTCCCACTGCCCAGGGAGACTTGTGGGAGAACAGTCACTGTCCTGGCTTCATCTTTTCATTTTTAAATCTGTATACTCGCTTAAGGCAAAGGTGAGTACCAGGTCAGAGAGACAATTCTGTGGGTCCTATCTGATGCCTTACCGTCTTTCTCTAGGGCCTGCTAAGGTTTCCTCTACACCCACCCAACCCCATAGCACGATAGGCTGGTAACCAACCTTTAACACATGGGTTTGGGGAGACAGTTAAGATCCAATTCATAACAAAAACTACACTAACTTCACTTGGGATTTTAGAACAAGAAAGGTATACCTAGTGGCTAGCCACTGCATGAATTAATTTTAATAGGTAATAATTTGGGGGGTTGGAGTATGGAGTGTAGGGTACGCACCCAATTTCTACAAGTGCATGGAGGTCAGAGGACCGCTTGAGGGAGTCAGTTCCTTCCACAAGGTGGGTTCCAGGGACCAAACTTAGGTTGTCAGGTTTGGTGTTAAATGCCATCACCTACTGAGCCGTCTTGCCAGCCCAACATTTAAATTATTTTTGTATACGTGTATCTTTACATATGTATGTATACCATGTGCATGCCTGGAGCCTGCAGAGACCAAAAGAGGACACTGGACACCCTAGACCTGAAGTTACAGGCAGATGTGAGCTGCCTCATATGGAGAATGTTCTGGAAATCAAACCAAGGTCCTCTGTAAGAATGGCAAGTAAGTGTTCTTAACCACCAAGCCATTTCTCCAGCCCCTTGTTGCCCCAGTTTTAATAGATAATTCTTAATACTGGCTGTAGGTCAAAAAGAATGAGCTTACGAGATGACGCAGGAATGACAAAAAAACAAAAAAAACCCAAAACAAAATAAAACAAAAACAAAACAAAACCCCTAAGGATTGAAAAATAAAGGCTCAGACCCCTGTTAGAATTCAGTGACCCTCCCAGAGAACTTGCAGATCTTCAGGTGACAACTGGCCACTTCAGGTCTCACAGTCTTTCTGAACATAAAATGGCAAAGACAAGCATCTCTCATGGTCTATGCTTTACTCTTATTGAAAAGCTTTAGTCATCAATGCTTTAAGTGCAATCTCAGCCTGGCATCTCAACAGGTGAGAGGGTGACAATAGGGCTGGGTTAAGAGGGTTCCAGACAGTCCACCAAAATGACTGTCATCTTCCATAGACTCTGGCAGCTTTCACTCTAAATTCTCCAGAAATAAGAAAGGGACTCCTTAGCTTTCTAGTCTTCTATAAGGATACTCTGAGCAATTCTAAAGAAAACAGTTATGCAGGGGCTGGGGAGAAGGCTCAGTGAGCGAGAGCACACACGGCTCTTGCAGGGTACTCAAGCTGGTTCCCAGAATGTGTGTCAGGACGCTAACAGCGTCAGTAGCTCCAGCTCCAGGGGGATCTGATGCCCCCTTCTGGTCTCTATGGGTACCTGCACTCATGTGCACATACACACATACACAAGATTTAAAAGAACAAAACTTAAAACATGAAATAAAATATGCACAAGGTTACTTCCCCAACTACTAAGGAAAACACAGATCTGAATATAGGTATTCAGTTCAGAACATCACTCAGTTAGATTTCAATCAGTGGCCAAAAACTCTGAAAACAGAATCCATGACTAAAGACAGTACTAAATATAACAACTAAGGAACCAGCTGTCATTCGTGTAAACTTTCTGTATCTACCTCAAGAGTTAAAAATAAAGCAGTTCTGACTTTTCATTGTTTACACACTGAAGAAATGTGGAAAACGCTGACTTAGAAAGAAGAAAGTTGTGCCATTTGCAGGGAAATACATACAACTGAAGATGGCAACAGTAAGTGAATTAGGTCAGTCTCAGAAAGACAGATACACATGCTTTCTCCCATTTGTGGCTCGCATACTTTACAGATATATAAAACCATATGAATACAGATTACATGAAAGCAGAAGTCACACTATTCGGGAGAACAAGGGGGACTGATGAGGTGGGGTATTGGGGTACGGGGTGAGTATTCTTAAAATTCATTATGTACTTGCATGAATGTGCCCTTATGTAACCATGGCTATTTCGAAGAAATGCTTTTTCAAAAAAGAAATACAATGGCATATCCTTGATGTGAGTGGCAATTTTTCCAACTGTATTCATTAAAGATAGGATTTTTAAAAACTTGGTTTAGAATACTCAAGGATTAAGGCACAATTTGCAATGGAAGAAAACTCAGGAGCTGGGGAGATGGCTCAGTGAACACAGTGCTTGCCATGTGCATCTCAAGAGCAGAGTTTGGGTCCCCGAAGCTGACTTATAAAAGCCAGACAGGCCTGGTGGCCACCTGTAATCCCAGCACCAGGGAGCCAGAGAAAAGAGGGATCCCCAGGCCAAGCTGGCTCACTAATCTAGCCTATCGACAAGCTCTGGAGTCAACTGAGAACCCCTGATTCAGTAAGTGGTAAGCAGTGGAGAGACAGACAACATCAGCTTAGGGCTTCTGTGTATGTATATACCTGTGAATGTACACACACACAGCCGTACACACATGAACATACATATATGTACCACACCCACATCCACACACGTGCGCGTGCACGCGCACACACACACACACACAAGAGCTTAGCTGAAATGATCCATTTGACTTGCTAAATGTCAAATTAGTGCGTTTAGTGTGAACAGTAAACAAAATAGTAATCAAAATAAAGACATATAAGTTCTCCTAAGATATAGTTAGTAAAATAGTTGGTTAGAGAATTTACCATAAACATTTCCAATTCCATTATCTTCTTGCTGTCTTTATTCTGGCAGCTCACTGCATTGTGGCACTGTTGTCTAAAACTTGATGCTGTTTCCCCAAATCAACTCTCTAATGCTAATTTTGCAAGAAACTTGTTTCACGTTATTAATCCCGTTCTGATAATGTTCCTATAAATAAGTCTGAAACATTTGGAGGATGCATGCATTACGAGTGCTTGATTACAATAGTCACAAATGGCAAAGCAATTGCAAAAAAGTCAAATTTTTGACACTGAAAAATTTCGCGCATCACTTCTCTTTGTTCTCATTTGAAAGACCATGGCAAGAAATGTCAAGCACAAGGAACAAAAGGCTAACGCTTTGCCATGGAGACGAGGAGGCAATCTTCTTATAAATTCCTCAAATATTCCGTGCCTGCCTCTTCTTGATCTAAGTGGAATTTAGCGCCGCAAACATTTATGAAGGGAAATATACTTTAAAAGGTATTAGTGTAAGAAGAAAAACAAAGCCAAAGGGACTCATTATGCTGCTCAATAAAGATGCACCTTGGCTAGTCCCACTCCTCCAAAATTTGTAAAGCTTAAAGATCACATGAGAAAAATAAATGATGCGCTTGTGAGTATGCATGTGCATGTGTGCGTGTGCATGTGGAGGCCAGAGGCCGATATCTGGCGTCTTCACCAATTACTTTCCATCTTATTTTTTGAGACAGGGTCTTTGTGAACTGCATCTGGCTGATTTGAATGGATGTGCTCAGAGGCTCAGAGATTCTGCTCTCTCTGCCTCCTCAGTGCTGGGATTACAGGTGCACCCTGCTGCACCTGGGTGTGGGAAACTGGATCCTGGGGATTGAACTCAGATCCTCATGGTTGCCTGAAGAGCATTTTACTGACTAAGCCATTTCCTCAGTTCCTGGAAGATCTTTTGATGCACTTACAAATAGCTAACAGCTGAATTCATTTCTCCAAAATCAATCTTTAAGTGCTTATTTCAGCCTCTTTTCATATGGCCCCACTCAAATGGCTCACATTTCATTAGGGACTCACCATTTTTAAGACATAGTTTTAAAAAGTATGAATAGAAAAGACATAATGCATGCTGTAGTGATGAGGCGAGCAGGCCTGCTTTTTGTCCTGCCCGGCTCCCACACGGCTAGCTTTACACCCGAAATAACAACACACAAATTGTATTCATTTAAACACTGCCTGGTCCATTATCTCCAGTCCCTTATTGGCTAACTATCACATATT
>LOJH01068723.1:0-10064 GCA_001685095.1 Ellobius talpinus
CTGTGTGATTTTCTTTGGGGCTTGCTGGCTGTGGGGTATCGGGTGGAACAGAAAACCCCAACAAGCAGGCCCTCCTCGTATTACACCATGGTTCAGAGTACTTGTTCTTGCAAAGAACCTGGGTTCAATTCCCAGCACCCACACGGTAGCTCACTCATTGGGCACCACACATGCATGTGGTGCACTGACATACATGCAGGCAAAACATTCATATATACAAAAGAATAAATTAAATCTTACAAAATATTTTTAAAATTAATAATAATAATAAAAAAAGTCTGTTCCTGTCCCCATGCCTTTGCTCCACCACCATGGACTCTAACCCTCTGATTTTAAGTCCCAAATAAACTCTTTTTTCTATAAGCTACCATGGCCATGGTGTCTTATCATACCAATAGAAAAAATAACTGAGACATTGGCCTCGAAGATGAACTATCACAGCCTAACATTCCATAAAGGGTTGGATCTCTCAGCAACATAAGCATTTATTTGCAGTCACTGTGGACATCGCCTTCCCAAAATATGCACTGGGATGTCATCTGGTTCCTGAGTCTGATGCCATCTTCCTCTGGCCTCTCCTCCCATTTCTTCCCTGCCTACCCTGCTGCTCGCTCTCCCCAAACACACAGCAGAGCTATGCAGGCAACTGGATGTCCACAGCTCTCCAGAGAATAGCCATCTTTCAGGCATTAGAAGGAATGTTGTGAAGCTGGAGTCTAGAGCTTGGGGAGGGGGGCTCCAGGGAAAGCTGAGATGCAAGCTGATGTGGGAAGAGGTGAGGTGGCAGATTCGACAAGTGAGAGGGACACTAAGAGCATGGCAGCAGCTGAGAGCCCCGGGGGAAAAACAGACGGTGAGAATGTTCTGGAAGGGGTGGTGAAGGAAACTACCATTGGACCATGTCAGGTTCACCGGATTCCTGTCTCTCGAATCCTGACCCAGCCCATCTGGCCCCTGATCCTCAGTAAATGTCCACCTCATCCTGCTGGCTCATTTCAGTGACTGTGAGCCACAGCCAAGGGGATGTGTAATGATGGAGCAGGCAGTAGCTTTTGAGGACAAGACTCAGAGCCATCTAGAAGCTATGGGTGTGACCTGGAAGACATAAGCCCCTGTGGATTCCCAGGGGCACCTGGGAAGAGGTTGGTCCTCCAGCATATCTGGGATGGAAGCATGTCTGTCTGTGTTTTTATTGCAGTGGGGCAGGTAGATCTGGAAGCTTGGAGGAACTGAGATACTCAGGACAGACAAGCAGGTGGCTCTCCCAGGTTTTGAACCTCAGCACTGGTGACTCAAGGGCTCAGGGTCACACTGTGGTGTTAACTGCGCGTCTGCCAGCCAGTCCATGCGCAGACTAAAATTAGCTGAGAACTTGATATGCTGATGACAGGTAACAGACACCGTGGCTTGTATGAAAGCCTGGCTTGAGAGGCGTCTAAGTCTCATGATGACACTCAGGCTTGCAGGGGGCCCAGGACAGTCTAGAAGGTCACAGTTTCTCTGTGTCCTCCAGGCTGTGCACAGCATTGGGAAAGGTGTTGGCTCCTCTGCTCCGAGGGGTGGGAGAGGAAATGATGGAGGAAAGAGTGGAGGCCAAGGCCAAGCCTGGCTGTGTCTGTGGAGCATGCTCCCTATTAAGGACAGGGATTAGTATGCACACACAGGGCCAATGCTTTTCAGAGGGTGAATGATGAGGCACTCTGGCTAGCTACAGACAGAATTATACCCTGAAATGACTGCCTACAGCTCCTGCCTAGGGCCTAGTGGGAAAAACCATCATTATTGTGAGCCAGAAAGTAAACCAAGGGCCAAACAAGAGCTACCACATTTGAACCTTGTGTTACCGTAAGTGGTATGTCCAATAATTAACCCTACTTCACAGACAAGGAAGTCAAGGCTGGAAGACTGGAAGTCACTTCACAGGTATTGTCATAGGATCCAATCAAGAAATCAGGAAGATCTGGGCACTGTGGCCCATACCAGGAGCCACAGCACTGGGGAAGCTGAGGCCAAATGTAGGATCCCATGTTCAAGGTCAGCATAGGCTACTTAGTGAAATCCTGTCTCAAAACAGCATCAAGAAGCAACAAAAACCATTTCAAGAATTTTCAACATGGAAAATTTAATACAGGGAACTGGTTTCACTGGTGAGGAGGAAACTGATGGCAACAGCAGAGGGGGGCACCCTGAGGTGAGAAAGCTAGTCCTTCCCTGGACTGGAGCCATGAGAGAGGGGGAAGGAAGGAGGAGGGAAGGGAAATAGAGGGATGAGAGAAGAGGTACAGGAAAGAGGGAGGGAGACGGAGGAATGATGGAAGAAGAGAAGAGGGAGGAGAGAGACAGAGGGAGAAATGAGAGAGAGAACAGATGAGAAGGGAGAAAGATGGAGGGAAGAGGGGGCAGCAGGAGGAGGGAGCAAAGACAAAAGGAGGAAGAATAGACAAGGGGGGGCGTAGAGAACGGAAGACAGTCCCAGAGTCCCAGGGAGAAGCTTTCCTTTGGATCTTGGAAAGTTGGCAGAGGCAGAGGTTGGGGAGGAATATTCTCTCTGGCTCCTCTGCTCCCATAGGCTAGGCTAACATTTCTGGCTCCCATTGGCCAAGCTCAGCAGGGAGCCAGCTGATGTGAAGCTGGGCAAACACAGCCTTTGCAGTAAGGTTCAGGACAGACATAAGCACTGGCCAGGACCAGGGAAGCTAGTAAGTGGGTTACTCAAGGTTCGAATCCAGGTTCGGCATGGACATGGCTTCCCTTGAAGAACACAACAGGCTGGTCCAAACTTCCTCAAGGAGAAGAAATTGCCTGTCATCTCAGGTAGAGACAGAACTTAGTTGCCAATGTGCCCAGTTAGGGATGGATACTGGGCTCTGCTCACATGCATTGAGTTCCAACGCCAGCTCATGTGACTTTAAGCAAAGAGCTCCATCTCTCTGAGCCTCAGTTTCCCTCTCTGGAAACTAAATGCTGGAAATGAACAGCTTTAGTGAGCACCTGACTCATGCAGGTGTTCAAAAACCAGATGGCTCCCTCCCTCTGTGGTCCACAGCCTTGCATGACCCACAGCTTCTCATCCAATTCATACAATCACTGGAGGGTCACATAGCTTCAGCAGAGAAGAAAAGACTCTGTCTTCAAAGCTGCCCTGGGCATCTATACACACACACACATACACACACACACATACACATATACACATACACACACATACACACATACACACATATATACACACATATACACACACACATACACACACACACAACTGCTCAGTTGTCAAGCAAACAGGTTCAAATCAACCAACAAACAGCTTCACACTGAAAGAAGAAGCCTGGGCGTCCTCATAGTCTGTGGTTCTACCTGCTCCTTCCTGTTTAATCCAGGCTCTGGCCTCATGGCCTCATGCTGGAAGCAACTCTACCTTCATTAGAAAGCTAGTTATCCATTAGGAAAGAAAGAGGACGCTCCCGAGCACCCAGGCAGTGCTCAGTGCAGTGCGCTTACCTCTTAGGAACCCATTGGCTTGGAAGGTGCCGTGAGTTGGACGTGAAAAGTTCCCCATAGGCGCGCGTGGTTGAAAGTTTGGTTCCCAGCTGATGGTACAGCTTGAGGATCCTTTCATACTGGGACTTGACTGAAGGTTGCTGTAAGGAGGGTCTTCAAAGTTATATCCACTTCTGGTTCCTGTCTGCTGCCATGATGTGACCAGCCACCTCAACCTCCAGTTGCCACAGACCAAGCTGGTCCAGCCAATGTGCCTTCCCCACAACCATCATGGACTGTATGCCTGGAAATGCTAGCTAGAAACCCTTCTCCGTAAGTCCCACATTTGGGCACAGACACAGAGACAATGCAACCTGTAAAGAACAGTCAGCATTTGGAAATAGGCTGACATGCGTCCGTGTGAGTGGGAAGTTGGCTGTCCTGCTCTACCGTGGGAGACATGGTCCCCTTAACAGGAAGCCACCCAGGGAGTCCTCTGCTCCCTCCCACTGAGCTGGAAGAGATATGGATGATACCATGGCTCACTTTTCTGATATCTCTCTCACCCACCTGCTCTGCACCTTTTACAGTTCAGACGGCAGAGAGGAGAAGCAGGCAAGACCATGCCATGCTTCTGGAAAACACCTACCCTCTCTGGTACTTCCCATGCATAGCCATCCAGTACTTCAGAATGTTGCCCAGTTTGGAAGCAGTACAGTGCTTGACCCCTATGGTAGCACCAGGAGCCCATGCCCAAGTGAACGGCACCATGCTGGCTGGCTGTGATGAGGGCTCTGCTCCTGCTCACACGGCAACTCCCAGCAGCTCCCAGCAGAGAGAGCAGACCCTCCCAGCAGTCCAGGCTCTCTATACCCAGGTCCAGGAGACACAGCAGTAGCCAATGTCTGACCCCATAGAAGGGCTTCAAGGTCACCTCAAGTATGGATATACCACCCAATCACAGCACCTGGGTTCACCCCACACATACACACATCACCAGGTAACCCCACCACGGCTGGCCAGTGTGCATTCCACAGTCCTGATCATCTTGGCCCAACCCCTAAGCCTTCCAGGGCTCCCTAGCTGGTCTCCCTATAGATAAACTAAAGTAGGCTCCCAGACTTACCCTTGACCACTCTCACTCTCCCCCCCCTCAGGATCCCAAGAGCTCTGTTTAATAACCTTGCCATAACCTCCCTGCTCAGTGCCAGGGCCGTTAGCATACACGTCAGCTCAGCACACCCTCCACAAACCACAGTGAACCAATGCTCACCCACAGCCCAGATCAGGCCTCTGAAGATGAATTGGGGTAGGGGTACGCTGCAAGCCCAAGGGAGAGCCTCAGAGCCTGGGAGGTTAAACCTTGTCAAAATTAAGGCCTCTACCCTCCATCCCATAATGAGTCTTAGGAGATGGGCCAGGCCCAGGAGCAATGAGGGCCATTGCTACCTGGCTCCCCAGAACTCCACTTTCATGGGGATTCATGGGGGGCTACTACAAATCAAGTACACTGATCACAGATCAGTCTACAGCCCTGAAGGCCGTGGTACCAGAAGTTGTTGTTCAAGCTCCATCCCCAGGCAAGGTCACAGTAAAGGCAGTCATCCAGGGGGTTTTGTGTTTATCTGATTTAAGCCCCAGCCTGAGAGTTTTCGCACCAGCTGAAAAACCTCCCAAGCAAACACAGCAGACAGTAGCATTGTTATTGGGACTTTCTCTTCTCCTCGCTGCAGTCTGACTGGGCAAGAAGAAAGTGGGCTCCAGAGGAACACAAAGCCGTACCAACTTGATTGAAATATTTGCTTTCCCTGGGCCCCAAAGAAAACCTTTCTCTATAATTAAATGTCATCATTCTGATGACTTAATTAGAAAGCCTTCTGGAGAGAAATCCCCTGAAATGGGTTTGACAGGACATTAGGATTTGCCAGTGTTGAATTAGAAGGGAGGAGGGTGGCAGAGGACACAGGGACCAGAGAAAAGCCAGGTCTCCGTGCATCCTACTCAACAGAGAGACTGGAATACAAAAAGAATGAAGGACTCTCTCCCCACTCCCCATTTCTAAAGAGGCCTCCGAAGTGAGCCCATGGGTCATTAGGCACACAGCCATTCCCTTTTAAAAACTGGCAGAACAGAGAGTTGGACAGTTATGGAAGCTCAAAGGCGGCAGAATGGGCCATGTGTATTTTCACTTGATTGACAGTTTTTTAGTACTCATTGGGGAACAGGTGAAATGACCATCATTATCTGACTGTGAAATGTGTGTGCCTGGAGTCTCCAAAAAGACAGTGGGTGACAATCTGCTTGTGTCCCCTCCCCCACCTCTCCCTCTCTCTCTCCCTCCCTCCTCCATCTCTGATTCATACATACCATAAAATGAAATGAACTGTGAAACTCAAAAGAGTTTCACACACACACTCCCGAAGAATGAGAGTCTTCATCATCCTGCATCCGCAGTGCTCAGCATCACCAAAGACAGCCAGCTCAGGCCCAGGCTCCTGCAGAGGAGGTACCTGCGGAGAGGCAAGGGACTCCATGTCATTATTTTTCAAACAGCAAAACTCAGACAATTTCATATTCACACAGTGACTCCTGCCCTGCTCAGCCAGTCCCCACAAGGGTGGTAGCAGTCCACGACAGTGGGCAAATTGCTGGGCTCGGAGCCCAGAGCCTGCAATGGACGTTGGTGGCCCAACAGAACTCTCTCCCTTCCACTGAAGGTAGGCCATGTCCAGGGGCTTTGATGGTGAGTCTGAATGACAAAATGGCTCCACTGGGTGATTTCTTCTTCAGTTGATATGTTTTATAATCGCAGGGTTTTGTTTCTTGGGCTACTGAGCTGCTGAGTGTGGCTTCACCAAAAAAAAAAAATAGATTGTAGGACTGGTGAGATGGCTCAATGGCTCAGCACAGGGAGAGACACCTGAGGCCAAATCTAATGGCTAGAGTTCCATCCCTGGTGGAATGGGAGGATCAACTTCTGCAAACTGTTCTATGATGTGTGTATGTGTGTGTGTGTACATGCATGGGAGTGTGCACACACACGAAATGTAAAATTTAAAAAAATATATGGTAAAGGAAGAAATGACAAACCTGAGTACTTTCCAAACCAATGAAGATGTTTTACGTTCATTTGTTTATTTTTCTTTTTTGATCATGAAGGACAATTCTGCTCAAACTGACATAAACTGTAGAGGATTCTATGCTTCATCTAGATCCTACACAGCCTTCAGGCAAGGTGTGATCAACAAAACCACTTGAAGACTCCTACATTCTTATTTGTGTTTGTTTGAAACAGGATCTCACTGTGCAGCTCTGACTGTCCTAGAACTCACTGCCTCTGCCTCCAAGTGCTGGGATTGAAGGTGCACCCCACCACGCCTGGCTAAGATGCTTTGTCATCTCTAAACTATAACCTGACTCCTTGACTATTTGACTCGATGTGATAAGTGTTTCTAACATTTTGGGCCATATACATGGTTCAATTTAGTTGCATAGTAATAAAAATCAAGGCCATCAGGGCTTAAACTAAGCAGAGGTTAGTTATATCTCAGGTACAATGAGTTCAGAGCTCAGGTAAAGAGTGCCAGACAATCACCAGTAGCCTAACCTTATACTTTTCTTCTCTGCCAACTTCAACATGTGACTTTCATCCTCAATAATGCTTCCTAGTAATGAAATGGCTGCTGGAACCCCAACCATAGCTTCACATTCTATACAGGAAAAACAGCAGAGAAGAAAATATACAAATATTTCCTATGTCCCAGTTAGGTCAGTCTCTCTTGGAGGCACCCCATAGCATATCCATTCATGTTTCTCTGGTTCCCTTTGTCCATGAATGAAGTCGGGGAGTGCAATACAGAGACCCTGTAGTGATTAAGATACAGAGTTGGCTGTGGAGTCAGCAACTAGCAGAATGTTCTACAGCATTCCATAGAAGACACAGCCAGCATAAGTCAGGTCTTCAGCTCGCCTTCCCAGAGCCTGGATTCTTTAATTCCTGAGTGAAGCTTTGTCTGGCCACCATAGTTAGTCCCAAATCCCAGGCAGGACCGTCCTCCTGAAGAGGTGATCCCAGTAAGAGAGTCTTAGAAGGTCTCAGAGTGAACACTGCCAGGAGGCAGGCAAATTCCACACACACACATTCAAAGGAGCAGCGGATTTACTCAGTTGGAGATCATTTTAAGGACAAAGAGTCTTACTGAATGGAGAAGGAGGAACACTGCTTCTGGCCCTGACAGTGTGTGTGTGTGTGTGTGTGTGTGTGTGTGTGTGTGTGTGATCTGTGTGTTTGTGGAGTGTGCATATGCACAGTGTACATGCACATGGATGTTAGAGATCAATGTTCAACATATTCCTCTAGCACTCTCCTGCTTGTTTTTTAATTATTTTATTATTTTGTGTTTAGGTGTTTTGCCTGAATGTATGTATGTACACCACGGATGTGCCTGGTGTCCACTGAGGTCAGAGGAGGGTATGGGGGAGCACCCTGGGACAGATAGTTGTGGGCTGACGTGTGGGTGTTGGGAACTGAACCAGCATCCACTGGAAGAGCAACATGTGATTTTAACCACCAAGGCATGTTATCACTTCCACCATCCAGCGCTTTGGCAAAATGTCTAGCCATCCCAAATGCTGGCACTTCTGGGTTCCAGGGCCACGCATGGGCCATCAAACACTCAGGCAATTTACATAGCCACCCAGGGCCCTCAATGCTGATATGACTGGATTCCAACTAGGTCTTTTGTGGCAAGCACTTCACCAACAGAACCATCTCCCCATGCCCTGGCTCTCACCCCTCACAATGCCCTCATGACGTCCACCACCCAATTAGCATGGGTGGAAATAGGCTTTATCTTAAAAGGAGAGAGAGGAAGGGGGCAGGGAGGAATGGAGAGAGAGAATGAGAACTATTTAAAATCTGTTTCTGGGCTAGAGAGATGATTCAGTGGTTAGGAGCACTTGCTGTTCCTGCAGGGGACCCATATCTCACAACTGCCTGTAACTTCAGGGGATTCAGTGTCCTCTTCTGGCTTCCAAGGGTACACACACACACACACACACACACACACACACACACACTTGAAAATAAAATAAATCTTCTTAAAAGTCTATTTCAATTCCACATCACAGGACCCCACTTTGTTAATGGAACTCAAATGAATAAAAGAGATAATAAAGCCCGGAACAGCGCTGTCACGTGCTCCTCTTCCCAGCTGCCTTACCATCTTCATTTCATCAGGTCACCAGGAACTCCGGATTACAACCTTGAATGTGGTCCCATCTCAAATGGAATCACTGTTGCTACAGCAGCTTCCACGAGGACACGTGGGGATTAACTGCTCTTCCTGAGGAACAGAAGCAGGCAGACCCCAAAAGAAGAAAAATCCATTACCAGTCTTTCCCTGTCCACTGCAAAGGCACTGAGCATGCTTCCCCCATTATTCTACAACAGGATACTGCTTCGCTTCCATTCGTCAGCCCAGTAAGTTTAAAATATTGAACGGTTATACATTCAAGTCACCTTATCTCTTCCTTGGCATGTTGTTTATTCACAATCTGGCCTTCTGTCTGTTTCCCTGAGATATTGTTGTCCTGCCCAAATGCCACCATTTACCACCTCTTGCACCCTTTAAAGCTTAACTTCTCTCCATCCCAAGGGTCAGATTCTTGAAAGTCTCATACCACTTTTCACAAAAGGCACAGGCTGGGATTCAAAGCCTCCTCCAGGCCACTAAAGCTCTGGGAAGAGGAACGAAGCGAGACTCCTCATGGTGGATAATGTCAAGGGATGTCTAAGCAGCGCTGGGTAGTCTGTCTCGGTTGATAAAGGGCTTGTTAGGCAAGCGTGATGACCTGAGTTCAAATCCCCAGCATCTATATAAAAATCCAGATATGTGCCTAATAATCCCAGCACTCGGCCGTCGGCAGCTTGAGGCAGGAGCATCCCTGGAGCTTACTAGCTATGTCCCACGAGAGACCATGCCTCACAGAAAGCTACTGCAAAAGCCACCCAGTGTCAACCTCTGGTCCATATACAGGAATTCATGAGAGGGAAGGAAGGAGAGAGGGGATAGAGAGAGACTAAAGCCCAAGTCGCCCCTGGGAGAATTTCTTCTACTGCTCTAGCCTTTGTTCCCAGCAGCAGGTGACAGAGCTCTGTGACAGCAACTTTGCCAAGTGACCTCTGTGCAGCTTTTAGCTTCATCCTTGCAACGACATGGAGGCACAGCCCTGTGCTCACACCCATCAGCCAGAGGAAGAAATACCAGAACTCAGAAAAACTAGTAAGTCAGTGGTGGAGTTGGAATTTCAACCGGGTTCATTTGACTTCTTAACCTCATTTCCACACACAGTGGGATCCTGGGCTCCTTCCTGCCCTGTAGGCTGTTCCCACAAGGCAGAGTGGCCTGATTAAGCCCCTTATTAAGGTGTGTACAGAGACAGCACAATCTTAGAAGTTCTGTTGAGCCTGCCCTCATGAAATTTTGACATTATTGAGAGCAAAAGAAAAAGAACAAGAAAAGAAAAGAAAGACAAGGAGAGCTGACTGAGAAGCCAAGGACAATGGATCTGGGCTTTGATTC
>LOJH01068725.1:0-10064 GCA_001685095.1 Ellobius talpinus
GAAAGGGAAGGGAGTGGAGAGGAGAAGGAAGGAGGGGGAGGAGAGGGAAGGGAAGGGAGTGGAGAGGATAGGAGAAGGAAGGAGGGGGAGGAGAGGGAAGGGAAGAGAATGGGAGAAGAATACAACAGGAGGGGCTTTTTTTCACTAACACCAGCACTGGCAATATTATTTTAAAATAATCTCTATACATGATGAAGATTACATTCAAGTAGTAGAGAGGATACTATTGAAAAAACCCTTCTCCTCCTCACTCCACCCTTGTCCCTATTCTATCCAACTTTAAGCAGTTCCTGTTTTACTTCTGCTGGTAGCAGCAAAATACTAAGTAATATGGGTTGACTCTGACCTGTGACCTGCCATGCTCCCTGCCGTGATGATAATGGACTGAACCTCGGAAACTATAAACCACCACCTCAATTACATATTTTCCTTTATAAGCATGGCTGTGGTCATGGTGTCTCTTCACAGCAGTAGAAACCCTACCTAAGACACAAACTCTATGTAAACGTTATCCTTGAAAGCCTTTTTTCATTCGGGAGGCCAGCCAGAGCACGCAGTTCTTGGGACTAGAGATATAGCCCAGTTGGTAACATGCTTGCCCCAAAAGTGGGAGGACCTGCATTCAGATCCCTAGAACTCATACAAAGATGGCATGGTGCACAGGCTTCTAATCCCTGCAGTAGATATGTGGTAGGGAGAGACAAGCAGGACCTTGAGGTTCACTGGCCAGATAGCCGAGCCTACTTGGTGAGGTTCCAAGCCAACGTGAGCCCCATCTTAAACAGGTGAAAGATGTTTGAAGATCCACACCCACGGTTGTCCTCTGACCTGTACTTGTGAAACAGAGTTCTTTCTACAACTTTCTGACTTTTTAAAGAGATTAAGGGCCAAGTGCTGAGGATGTAGCTCCGTTAATAAAGTAACAATCTAGCATGCACGGATGTCTGATTTTGATCTTCAGCAACACAAACAGGAAATATTCTGGACTCAGAAGGTGAAGGCAAGAGCATCAGAAGTTCAAGGTTATCCTCAGTTACATAAAGGATGAGAGGCCACTGTGAGTTATACAAGATACAGTCTTCCCCACCACCACCACCAAAAGGGAAAGAAAGAAGAAACTGAGGATGAAAGAAAGGAGATGTCACTCCTAGAATCCCCTCCCTACCCATTTCCATCTTGCCTGAGTTCCGACTCCCACATGTTTCTTTGCTCTCACAAGCATTGTGCCCTAAAAGACTGGTCTCCTTAGCCCAGGTCCCATTCCTAGGCATAACATAAATGTGAGATAAAGGACCCGCTGAGCCACACCATCTTGTGGGGCTGATGGTCACAGTGACAGGACCCAGGTGCCTATGTTAGTAACAACCCAGGAGGCCCCTCGTCAGTGTATGACAATTTAGTTCTCCCTGGCCCTGTGTCTCCAAACTGTTCTCACAGTGGCTATATGAGTGATGGGAACTGTCTTGGACAAAGCTCTTAAACTGGAGAAGTGGACTGAAGCCTTTCTGAAGATTAACCTTGGAGGAGGAAGTCATGATGATGCTGGGAAAACCAGGAACCTTGCACACACTCCTAAATGATTGCACATGGTTAGGAATGTGTGTGCTTGTGCAGTAAGAGCAAGAGGTATAGTTGGGAATTTGGGGCCTACATCTTCCTTTTCCACCTGTCTGGGGCCACTGGGGCCATAAGACTATTTGTGGCAGAGACTTTGTTCTTCACGGCCTAACTGTCCAATCGTGTGGTTCATTGTGTCACATGAACAAACCAGAGCCACATTACACAGGTCTTCTCTGTGCACCTGAGATCTCAAGTGAAGACACTCCTTTCCCATCGGGGCAGTCTCGGGTTCTGTGTGGGTCCTCAGAGCCCTCCCTATTCTTTATTGATATCCTGCCTCTACTTTTTATAAAGCAATTCCCATTAAGATAGATGCTAAGAGGTTAATGAGAATACCATGAGACCTTGCCCTCTTAACAGGTGACACTTTGAATCTGCATGCTCCCCCTCTGGCTCATGTCTTGAATGCTTGTTCCCCAGCCGGTGGGTGAAAGGAACAGTATTGACCCAGAGCCCCCAAGACCCCCAAGACCAAGTTCTCAGCACAAAGGTTCATTTGTCCAAGAGGGACAGAGGGCAGGGATACGGGACAAAGAAAGGAGATAGAGGAAGAGGGAGAAGTGGAAGGGAACAGGAGAAAGGAGGCAGGGTATTTATCCTAGAGGACAAAGGACTGTCGCTGGATAGAGAGGAGACAGATGTGGCACATAGGAAAATGGTACCTTATAAAGGTACAAGGGGAAACCTGTGTTAGAATGAGGTGTTTAATTTTCCTTGGGCACGTTAGTTAGAGGCTTTTGATAGCTGGACCTTGGACCATCATCATTACCACCATCATTATGAGCTGTTCCTGTTGCTATGCCTTTCCACTGCAGTGAACCGTATTCCCTTAAACCATGGACCAAAAGAACACTTTCTTCCCTTAAGCTGCTTTAGACAGGTATTTTACATAGAAATGACAAAAGTAATTAACACAGCATCTTAGTCCTCAGCTTCTGCCCAGTGACCGACACTAGAGACACACATTAAGTACTTCCTAAGAGCTGAATGAACGGGCAAGCCTAAGGGTTTAACATTTATCCCTTCAGAGAGCATAAATGGCATTAGTGTGGGGATTCTAAATAGATTTATCAAATTTTAAGGAATGTAAAAGATTTCCTTCACCAATATTGTCCTCCCTGAACCTAGTGTTAGCTCGGAGAAGGAGCTGCTGGGATTGTGCAGCGGGTCTCTACTTGGAGAGATGTGTTACATCTTTGATCACAGTGGAAATTACTCCAAGAAGATCCCCCAAGAAAGCTTGTTCTTGTATTAACTCCCAAAGTGCCAGGACAGTGCTAAATGAACAGAGTGCTAAAAATACTCTAGAGTCTCAAATATTTGTTGAATGAATGAATGAATGAATGAATGAATAAAAGAGGGTCAGGCAAGCCCACACACACACACACACACACTTTTATTCAGATCATCCAAATCTTATCTCTTCAAACATAAATATTCATATATACAATCATTCCTCCATTCAACATTGAATAATTCTTACAATGCTTTGACCTGATCTAAGCTTGTTTTCCAAAACTAAAATCTTCTACTGTTTCATTTAAAACTCACCTGTGATGTTTGGGAGATATCACAGACTCATATAATAGCGTTGTTATAGTTTGACTCTGATATGCTCCCCACAGACTTGGATATTGATATCCCCACACCCAGCCGGTGATGCTGTCGTATGAGGTAATGGAACTTTAGAAGATGAGCCTTACTGGGGGAAGTTGATGGCTGGGAATGAGTCTTTGAAGGTTATGCCCCGTCCCTGGCTCCCTCCTCCATCTCTGCTTCCTTGCTGCCAGGAGTTGAGCACAAGTGTTCATGGTCATGATGTTCTGCCTTGCTTCCAGCCCAGAGCAATGGTAGACTGAAAGCTCAGAAATGATGAGCCATGTGGTGTGGTCCGTAAGAAACTTACATTAAGTAAAAAGACACAAGTTAAATGAAAAGCTAAAGAAAGTAAACAGTAACTAAAGGTAACTGTATTAATATCAGAAAAGACAGATTGCAAAACATAAAATATCACCAGAGATAAGGAGAGTTGGTAATAGTAAAAACAGGGTAAAATAGTAAAAACAAAAAGACTTAGGAATCGTAACCTTTATATTGCTAGTAACAGGCCATCGACATAAAGGAAAGTGAATCTGTGCAGAATTGAAAGGATATATTAACAAATACAAATTTAAAGACAGATCTTGAGGCTCTACTTATGACCTGCTGAAAATAGTGCCTTACCTCTGTATTCTTCCCAAAACCTATAATCCCAGCTTAACCATGAGGAAAAGCATTAGGTAAATCCAGGTGAGAAGCAGTCGACAAAATACCTGGTCCATTCTCCTCAAAACAGTCTCAATCATCCAAACAGCCAAGGCTTGGAAGATTTTGGGGAACATTAGACAAGAACTCAGGAAATCTGAATATAATATGTATTTCTGTAAACATTTAATGTGGAATTTCCCTCTGTTTGCTATGAATATACTTTATTACCATTGGTTAATAAAGAAGCTGCTTTGGGCCTATTGCAGTGCAGAATAAGGCAAGGTGGTAATTCCAAACAGAGATATACAGAGAAAGTAGATGGAATCAAAAAGAGACACCATGTAGCTGCTGGAGGAGACAGATGCCGGAACCTTGCTAGCAGGCCACGACCTTGGTGATGCACAGATTAATAGAAATGAGTTCATTTAAGATGCAAGAGCTAGCTAGAAAGACGCTTAAGCTATTGGCCAAGCAGTGATTTAATTGATAGTTTCTGTGTGGTTATTTCGGGTCTGGGCGGCCGGGAACAAAGGAGCAGCCTCCACCTACAAACATTTCTTTTTATTAGTGGTGGAAAAAAAAGAGAAATGTAAAAAATGAGTGTGAAAGCAGGTTCATTGAAAAGACATCTAAGTCAAAGAGTAAAGAGGGGCAGAGAGATGGCACAGCACACAGATGACGTGGTAAAGAGAGATGGCACAGCGCACAGCTGACACGTAGGAGAAAGTAACATCACTAGCGATTCTACAGTTAGGGCCAGTAAGATGGTTGGTTTTAACCTTGGTAGTTAAGGGTATCTGTCACAAAGCCTGGTGACCTGAGTTCCATCCCAGGAACACACATGACTAAAGGAAAGAACTTCCACAAGTCGTCCTCTGACCTCCACATGCATGCTGTGACACACACACACAAAAACACAAATGCACTCACAAAAAATATAATTGAAAATACTGAAAAAAAGAGACTACTACAAAATTATTATGTCAATAACTTTGAAAATTTCAGTTAGCAGGACAAATATTTTGATAAAACACTTGACCTTACCCAAAAGGCCAAGAAGCAATAGGCAAATATTTTGAAAAATATGACACTAAAGCCCACTTAAAACTGTGCTTGGGGTGATTCAGAAGTGGTGGCGCCTGTGTTATCAGAAGTGATGATGGGTCAACTCTACACTTCCAGAAGGCCAAGCGCTGGTCAATGTTCCCTTTGCTGGCTGTTCCAATCCAGAAATTTAGTTGCTTTGTTTGAGTTTCCAATTCTGAATACTGACTTTTCTAAATGATTTGGGGATAGAAATTCCTTAGGTCTACTTAAGTACTCCTTGTCTCTTCATTTCTAATATATGCTACATTCTCAAAGAAGACTCGGGTTTTCTGCCTTAAATAATTTTTTAAAATTGTTTTAGGTTGTGACTGCCTGGCCCATGACACCTTTCCCTAGAACTGCCTACCTTGGCACAGCAGAGCACACCTTTTGTACACTGTGAAGATTCGTCACCTGGATTGGATTAATAAAAAGCTGAATGACCAATAGCGAGTCAGAATTTCCAAAGCAGAGAGGATGCTGGGAAGAGGATGAACAGAGTCTGGGGAGACACCATGAGATGCAGAGCGAGCAGGATGAGAAGTACATAATAAGGTAAACGATCCTCAGGGCAGCACATAGATGAATAAAAATTGGTTAATTTAGGTTATAAGTACTAGTTAGAAATTATCCTAAGTTATCGGCCGAGCTTCTGTAATTAGTAATAAGTTTCAGTGTGGGTTTTTTGGGAGCTAGCAGTTGGGACAGAAAAATCTGCCTACCTTCCAGTGCTTTGTTCTTTAGCCCTAAGATTGTGTTCTCTGAACTGGATTCAGAGCTTTTTGTCAGGGCCGTGGAGTTGGCATACAGAGACCTGATCCAGCTGTCTCTGTGACTTGGGCACCAGATACTACAGCATTGTCAGGCAATGTTATGGAAGAACAGGCTGCAGAGCTGTTTGGATACAGAGTGTTTGCACAGGCCATATGTTTGAACTCTTGGCCTCCAGCTGAATTTGCTGCACAGTAGAATTTTGGGGTCATGCAGCAGACTAGTCAACTGAGGGCAGCCTTGGTGGTTAGAGCCTACATTGATGCTCTCAGGTCTCCGGGTGTGTCTCAGTCACGTTCCATCTTGATCAGCTTGAGATGCCTCCATGTGCATCATGATGACGTTTTAGTAGGTGGCCTGTGCACTCTGGAATGGTCCCATGACATTGCATTGCCCGCTGGTGTCATAGGCACTGTGGATTCTGTCAGTATACTCTCCGGTGTTTGCAGAACAATGGGATTGCCTAACAATGCACTTCTCAGATGTGTTCCTGTCATTCAGTGACAAGCAATTCTGCACCTTTTTCTACCAAGGCTGTGTTGAAATGACACTCTGTCCCAAGCCATCCCAAGAGATTTGGTTTTAATAGGTGTACAACACCAACGCCATTCATACCTGATGTTCACAAACAAATTTAGTACAGTCATTTCCATTTTCAAAGGCAAATGACAGCAGCTATTTCTGCTTTTCCTTAAAGTGACAGGGCTGGTCAAAGAGGAAACTACTGACCAATGATGCTGACCTAGTTTCCCAGCATGGGGACAGGAAGGAGGCAGACATTGCTTCCCATGGCAAGGGAGTGACACAGATCCTTCAACTTAGAAACAAAATCCACCTGAAAGCAAAATGTCCCCAAGCCTCCCCATTTGGAAATTCTTTCTTGTTTCTCACACCTAAATTGTTCACGTTGCTGACCTTTCCCTTGAAAATGAGAAAACAATTATTGGTCTCTTCCCTATACACACCAACAGTAAGGTATTGTTCAACCTTCTTTCTCTACTGGGCTATAGGACCCCATTGCCCCCATCTTCACCATAATCAAGATGTCAATTCTATCTGGATTACAACCCAGCTTGCTGTCCCCAGGCTGGTCAATTCCCAATACAGGGAGAGGCAGCTAAGCCTTGCTTCTCTACATCCGCAAAATTCCATTGGTCTCTTCTTTTCATTCTCAACTCCCACCTCTTCTTTGTCATTCTGCCCCCTGTGTTCTACTGCTTTCCTGAATCCCACATACATCAGCTGACAAAAGCTCCCTCCTTCACTAGTGTATCTCCCTGAGGTCAAACCATGGCCAGAAAATCTTCCTTCTCGTGTGTGAAACGCAGCTTCAGCTCTGTGGCCATACGCTCATTCCTCATGCTCCATCAGCTGATTCTTTCCACTCCACCACCCCAGTCCTTTGGTACTTCTGATATGGGATTGAGGGAACCTTCACCCCCATGAGTATAGAAATAAGAAAAAACTACAAGTCTCAGATAAAAGTCAAGTCAGAAGGGAAAGGAGATTGATTGCAGAGAGCTAGGCTACCCACCAACAAAGAAAAATAAATAAGCATTGTGAATATCTGCTTCTTATTTATTCTATCTGTATGTGCCTGAGTATGTATGTATAGACATGTGTATGTACATGCACATGTGTGCACGTGTGTGTGCATGCGTGTGTGTGTATGTGCATGTGTGTGTGTGCATGCATGTGTGTATGCACGTGCACACCATGGGCATGGAGGAGCCTCTGGAGGTCAGAAGAGGCATTGAATACTCTGGAACTGAAGTTACATGTTGTGACCTGGATTCTCTACAAGAGCAGTAAATGCTCTCAATTGATGAGCAATCTCTTCAGGCCCCTAAACAATATTTTATCAGGTTGTTGGTGTGGCCTAAAGTGTGGCAGATTTTGTTAGTCAGAGAATAAAAATTTCAAAGAAACTTATTTTCCTTTTTCCTTTGAGATTGCCAGGCATTATTTTGTACCAGGTGACATGGTTTTCTCATGTGGTAGAAGGTACAAGTACATTCTGTACCTAGTTGTGGTGGTTTGAAAAAAATGGCCCCCAAAGGGAGTGGCACTATTAGGAGATGTGGCCTTGTTGGAGTAGGTGTGGTCTTGTTAGAGGAAGTGTGTGTAATGATCTGTCCTGTCCCTTTAAGAGACAAGCCCCACCCACTCCCCCTTCCAAGGAGGCAAGAGGATCTTCCTTCCCCTTCTAGCCTGTGCTCCCTCTGCCCCATCTCTCTTTGGAAGAGGTGGTTGTGGCCTTTTCTTCCCCCCCCGTTTCTCTCTCTCTGTTTCTCTCCCTCCCTCTCCCCTTTCCCCTTCCCTTCTATAACCCACTAAATAAACTATACCCACTTTCTCTGCATGGCATCTACCCGTCTCTCACCCGCCATGGCTCCTCATGGGACCAGCTACCCCCGCCGACCTGCCGAGGTCTTCACCCACTGCTTCCCACCCACCTGGGACTCACAGAGGCCTTGGGTGGTGGGACACAGCTGCCCCTCGTGACCCACTGCTACCCCTTGGGGAACTGCAGCGTTTTATCTAAACCACTACATTGGTGCTGTGCTGCAGCGTTTTATCCAAACCATTACACCCTTCCCATCCTCCTGTAAATGCTCTTTTCCTTTTGCTCCCATTCTTTCTATTCTATCTCTGCCACCGCTACGGCTGGTCCTGTGAAACTGACAAGATAAGTCGGATTTTCAATTCTAGCCTTTGCTCCCCACCAAGGCTGGTGGCGTGGTGGCTCGGCGACAGGATGGCTCATAGTGCTGAGTCATTTTCCTCTCTACTTCATGTATGAAAGAATGTGTGAATGGTGTGGCCACACGAATGTAATTCTGTTTTATGTGGTGTGGCCACAGGGATGTAATTCTGTTTCAAATGCATGTTCTACACAGCCTCTGTCTCTCTTGTTATTATATTTAAAACTCCCGTGGCTATAAAAACATGGTTTCTCCATACAATACATGGTCACCACCATTTTGACTAAGGTCAGGTGACCTTACCGCCATATTAACAAGGGCAGGTCAAATGACCAAGTTCTGCCATTTCTACTGAGGTATCCCTTCCCTAATCTCATGGTTTACTTATGTTTTTGTTTAAATTCCTCATACTCTTCCCCCTCCTCTCTCTCTTTTCACCCTTCTTCTGGAGAGGCAACTTCTGCCTCTCTCCCTTCTCCTCAGCTTTTTCTTCCCTTCCCCCCTTCTCCCATTGCTGCCAGGCCCTGCTCTGTCTCATGGCAGTATAACAGGCATTCTATCCCACTGGTACCTGCCTCCCCCCACCCCCATGCTGCTTCCCACTGCAGCAGCAGAATCTGTCTCTCTTCCATTCACAGAGCCCTGTTTCTACCATTGCTGCACTGTGGGCAAAAATCCTAAACCTGGACTTTCTACCAGCCCACTTCCCAACTTTCCATCAGCCCACTGGGACAATTGGTAAGACTGTTTCCTTTTTGGCCTAGAGCCTCATGTGATTGCCCTTCTCTGGTTTTCCCTTAGCACTGTACTCATTGAATGGTGCATTCGTTTTCGGGGCCCATCAGATACTATTTCCTTTTTGGCCTAGTGTCCCTTGCACAACTGTCCTTTCTCGAATTCTTCCTTAGCACTGAAATCACTGAGCAGTGCATTAGTTTTGGAGGCCCAAGGCCCCCCAGATATTTTTCTGCCTCATTGCTTCCCATAACTAAAATTGTGAGCAGACCACTCAGTGTGGTCCTTGTGTTCTTTGGATTTGTGTGTGTATGTGTGTGTGTGTGTTTTCTTTTCTTTTTGGACCTCCCGTAAGTGTTCCTTGCCTCTGTAAGGACTGCTCAGAGCAGTCCTAGACCCTGGTTCCTGAGCTGACAGGCCAGGAATCATCTTGGCTTTATCTCAACCTCCATACTAGCCTGGAGATGTCCAGCTAGTTGCTCTGTGGTGTGCGCCGTTTTTGCCATTCTCACATTTTCAGCTATGGAAAACTAACCAATTTCTAATGTCTACCAGTGGACAGCTAAATTTAAATAGTCACACCATGTGGACAACCATGGCTTCCATCATTTTCTTTGAGTTTAACAAAGGGAGGAGCCAGAGGAGGTTCCAGCCCTAGCCAAAGAGCACCGCTGGTAGTAGGTGCTCCACATGAGGTCCTACCTTGAGCCAGCTTTCTTTCACTCACTTTTCAATTAACTCTATGTGTATAAAACTTAAATTCAACTGGGTGTAAATGCACGTATTTTTACTGTTAAATGTTATAATTGTATGTTCATTGTATCTCATTACTGACTACAAAAACTGTAAGTCTCATGTTTTAAATTGGTATGTACTTTTAAGTCTCTTACAAAAAATACT
>LOJH01068731.1:0-10063 GCA_001685095.1 Ellobius talpinus
CGTGCCCTCGCCGCCTCCGCCTCCGCCTCCGCGCGGGCTCGGGAAAATTTCAGGCCACTTAGCGCAACCTGAGACACTTTCACTCTGGATTTTTGTTCTTATTTTTAACAGAGCCCCCTCGAGTGACGTCGCGGGCCGGTCTCCTGGACACGTGCCTCGGGCCAATGGCCGCCGCGCCGCGTATCCACGTGATGCGCCGGCGGCAGCTTGGTGACAGGAACCGCCTGCCGCCCCTCCCCCGCCGCCACATCCCCTCCCCCGCTTTAAAGCGGCCGCTCTCAGGGCTTGGGGCTCCCGAGCCTATAAGCGAGCCAGATCGGCCGCCGAGTCCTCTGTGCTTGTTTGCACTTCTCCGGTCTCCTCGCGGCTCGGAAAACTCAGGAACCTTGTGACAGTCTCGCCAGGTCACTGCTGCGCCTGAGTGGACACGTGCTGGAAGATCGTTATTTTTAACATTCCTATATTGTTTACGGTGGGGAGAGATCCCACAATTCCTTGCACTAAATGCATAAATAAGATTAAATGAGCTGCCGAGATACAAAGAGAGGTTTGTAACCCGCTTTCCTTGCTGGTGGAGGGGAAAATTGTCACTTATATTTGACTTTAGTTACCCAGCAGCATCGAGTCCTAATCGCCAGGCGAGAACGCAGGGTGATCCTCACCTACTCTCAGCATGCATGCCTGTGCAGGAGGCGCACGCACAAGGAAGGATTCCACCCGTGGACAGGGCTTCCTCAGGAACCTGAACATAGATCTTTACGCCAGAATACAATTTAGTGCTCCATTTAAGGAAGGAGAAATAAAGGAATTTTTTGAGAAGGGTTATAGTGCAATCTTCTATTGGGAAGGAGTGACTGCTTAGCCAAATCCTCAAAACCATCCGCAGCAAAAGTGATCCTGAATGCGGCTGTGCTGGCAGCACACACACACACACACACACACACACACACACACACACACACCATCATTAGAGCTCCCCAACCCCTACACTGAGCTAAGGCCACCCATCTCATTACCTTTGTCTTAAAACATTAAGCTGGTTTTGCGGGAAAGCAAGGCTAATTTGAAAGAATAGGAATGCTGTGACAGGGTGGGGGCCTCAATTTGTTTTTCCCTTCTATAGTCTTTATTCCACTCTAAACTTCTCTCCAGCTGCTGAAAGAATGGCCCTTCTCTATTCTCTCCCTCCCACCTCCCCCAGGGTCCTTCCAATTTGCTTTCCTCTCCCCACCAAACATACTGGTTACTACAGGCTTGCCTGTCCATTTAAAAAAAAGCATTTTTATGGAAATTTATTAACTTTCAGAAAGACCCAGAAGGGCAACTGAGAGGGCACAGGAGTGCTGGCATAATAATAAAAGTCCTCAGACAGCCTGGGATCAGAGGGAGGCCCCAGGCTTGTCTTGCTGGGTGATTGGCCCCAGGCTGCTTTTGCTCAGACTCCCTGCCTGGTGGGCCACCACACCTGAACTCCAGGTGGCACCTGTCCTGACCTGCCAGGTCCTGATGAAGGGCTAACAGCACCCAGGCACGGAGGCCTGCCAGGCTATCTGGACTTGTGGTCCATTTTTTGGCAGTTGTGTCTGGACTTGGTCCCACACCCAGCCTCATTGTGCACCCTGTCTCCCTGGCAGGTTTCACCAGAGGCAGTAATTCCCAAAGGCTTCTCCTGGGGAAGTTAGCCCACAGAGACAACTGCCACCAGGATTCATGCTACTGAAGGTGGCCTTGGACTGGATAGGTGCTGCAGACAGAATGTCTAAGTGGAGAAGCCACTCTATATCAGGGAGAAGGGTATGTCTTTCCCTGTCTCTATTCTTCTCATTTAAAGGAGTCCCCAACCTTTTTTGTTGATGTTCATGGGTTTTTTGTTCTGTTTCTTTGTTTGTTTTTGGTTGTTTTTTTTTTGTTTTGTTTTGTTTTTGAAACAGGATTTCTCTGTGTAACAATCTGGGTTGTACTGAAACTCATGCCAGGCTGACCTCGAACTTCCAGAGATCCACCTGCCTCTCTCCCCAGAGTACTAATGTTAAAGGCAAGCACCCACCACAGCCACCATTGGGTTTCACCAAAGTTTTTGACTAGGAAAATACTTGGTGGGTCCTTCCTAGTGAGAAGCAGAGCAGGGCAGAGGAAAAAGAGATGAGAAACCTCATCTACCTGTCTCTACGAACATGGGACAGCCCCAGTGAGTGGGGATGGGTACATCCTATGAACATTTTAGGACTTGGGGACTTGAACTATCACCAGCCAGTGAAAGAACACTCTGATTTCTTCTTGTCTCCTAAACCAGACTACATATGGACTGCTAGAGCTCCAATATTCCTGCACACAGTCCAAGTTCATCTTCCTACCTGCCCTACGAAAATGATTAGGCCCTTATCTGATGTCTTGGAAACCTCTACCTCGAATAGATTGCTCCAGAAATAGATTAGCCAAAGGCGCTGGACTTTGTACTCTTTCCCTTGCACCAAACTCAGATTTAGATCTGAAACATAAACCCTGAAGATCGGCCTTGCCGGCAGGACCTAGGCTCTTCCTGGGCCTGGAACAAGCCCAAATAGGCCAAGAACAGAGGTGAGTTCTTAGGTTGCTCCCAGGAAGGGAGGGGCTGAAGGTAGAAGGGAAGATTTTGGAGAAAGGATAGAAAAACCCCAAAACAAATATCGAGGTGGCTATGGGGCTACCCAAAATGAAAACTCCAGAAGTGAGTTATCCTTAAGAATGGGCGCCAAGCAAAGGGGCGGGGACCCTTTCCAATGGGCGAAGCTGTGGTGAAGGTACATTAAGCCATAGTGCCTTGGGGTTGGGAAATTCCAAGTGGCACAAATAGCGACCCGGATTTCAAGAGGGTTCTACTGTGCTTGGGGGTTCAGTCTGGGTATTTGCGCCTTCTGGGGAAAGGTCAGGGTGCTTTGGGGGGGGATGCCTTGAAGGACAAATTTGCTCTACCTTAAGTCTGAGAAGAGGAAACGCCAGCACCCTGGCTTCAGCTCAGCAACTGCCCTGAGCGGGTTCTCCTGGGCTTTCAGTGCCCCCAGGGCCGCAGACCTAGGTGATCCATTAGAAGAACCAGCAGCTGCCATCTGTCCCTCTGGAAGCGTTTCCGGCGGTTCCAACTTCGGAACACCGTTTCCCTTCTGCGTGTACCAGGGACCAGCAGCGGGCCCACAAAGCACCCGCTTATATGGAACCTTGCTCCGTGCGTCTGAGTCTAACGGACAAAGAGAGGCCTCTGAGGGCACAAAGGGGAAAGTGGCGCCCACACAGCGGACTTTGTAACTCTGAAGCTGATTGCAATCGAAAGCAGCTACCTCAAAATCCGGTGCCTGGCTGCGCATCCAGCGTTGCTGCCTTTTTGTTTTGTTGTGTTTTGTTTCCCCCATTTCGGAGACGAAGCCCTCCGGAAGATGACTTTCTCGGCCCTTCTACTGTCCCGCACTGCCCTCGCTGCTCTCTGTGATGCCGGTACCGCAGGAAATAACGAAAGTAGTGAGTGCGAGGTCTCTGCCCGTCGCGCAGAGCAGACCAGCTCCAGAGAGAGACTTGCACCCCCTACCCCCGCAAAATCAGGCCGGGTCAGCCCTGCACCCTGGCAGGATCGAGGCTCACATTTTGGATGCTGAGTGGAAAGTAAGGACAGCTGCAGAGATACTCCACGCGGGAGTCTAGCAGCTCTAGGCTTCTGATGCTGTCGGTATCCGCCTTTAGACAAAGGCTAAAATCAAAGGATGGTGGGAAGCACAAGGGCAGCGGACACCGAGCTCGAGGACTAATGTCTGTGCTCACCTGAGAGTGGACAGGCCTGCAGTCTGTGACCCGACTTAGACTAGGGCCAGGAAGACCTCCAGATAACCCCAGAAAGGATGAGGTTAAACTGAGTAGTGACAGCCTCAGAAAGGGGGATTGGGGGAACTCTGACATAACCTCCTAGACCCTTAGTCCTCACGTCTCAGATTTTAGGAGCATCCTGTAGGGCTAGTAGAGCCCGGTTTATGAGTTGGTGCCGGCCCAGGCCCAGCTCCCGAGCCTGACACAATGCTGCCCTTTCAGTCCGCTAGACTATGTACACCAGAATCACTGGGAAAGCAGCATGGTTTTACCAAGGTTCCTTGGGTGTCATGGAAGAAGGGGGCGAAGCACCCACTGGAGACACAAGAAGACAGCCTGGGAGAGCCAGAAAGAAGACGCACTAGGCAGACAGACTTCCACGCCCAAGAGGAGGGGTTCAAAAACCACTTTCTGCAAGCTCTCCTGAAAATTGATTTCTGGAGAATCCCCAAATTGCCTTGCTGTTGCTGATATACACTTTCAGTCACCACCCAGGCTTCCCTGGGTTTATTTTCTCCACTGGGACTCTTGCTTTCTCCTTGGCAAACCCCGATTTCCTCGAATTGCCTCCAGCTGCCCTCTTTCTTGCGGGCTCTGCTGCACTGCTAGTCTTCATACTGGCCCAAATGTGGAATCTGGGGAAGGCCAAGCAGGGCCCACTGTTCTGAAAGGGAACACTGAAGTCAAACAGACTTACGGCCTTGGCCACAGACTTGGGCTCTGGCTGGATCTTCCACACCTATCTCTTAGGGGTACAGACCATTTCCTGAGGTGTTGGGAAAGATAGCCCAAGGATAGGAAAAATGTCTTCCAAATAGCATCCAGGAAGAAAGTGGCACCAAGTCTAGAAACTGCTTGAGTTTGATCTGCAAGGTGGCCTTCTAGGCCCAGCCAACCAAGTACTCCCAAACTAGAAGGAATGGTCTGAGGTTATGAGTTTTGAGAAGAAAGAAAATAAAAAAAACATACTCCACAAGGGTCAGCATGGGAACAGGGTACTCACTATCTTCCTCTTGCTTTTAGCGGGGGTGTGGGGGGGCAAGAAGTTCAAGAGAGAATCCTAGCGAGGACTCCTCTTCTGGCCCCTATGGGTGTCATAGAAAGGTGGCTTTCTGAATTCTTTTGGAAATACTATCTGGCAAGCTAAACTGTAAGTGCAGGGTTAAGCCAAGCCATCTGGGTGGGTCCAGCTGAACTACACCTGTTTGGATGCTAACCCCTTTGGGAGAAGGCGATATCCACACGTTATCCCCTTTCCCTTGTACCCACCTTACAAGGACTTGGTTAACTTAAGGGAGAAGGATTTTTTTAATGAATAAATGGAAATAATAGGAGTAGTTAATTTTTGCACTATCAAATATAAAGATGTGACTAAAGTGTGCACTCAATTCAGAATCTTTTACATTCGTTAAACCATTGCCTAATTCTTCTGAGACCAGCAGAGTTGGTCATTTCTTTAGTGTACTTTCCATTGACCTGTATACATCCTTAGATGTGCAGTGGGGAGAGGGCGGGGTATGTGTGGGAGACCCTGCGTCAAGACAATTTCAGTGTTAACTTCAGAAGCAAATGCTATCAAAGTGTGGCGACCTTTTTCAGGCAAAAAGCCTCCATCATGACCTTCATGGACTCACTCAAATGGGCTCTAGTGTCACACCTCTAGTTTGCCAAGGTCCAGCCTACCCTGGCCAGATGTCCCATTTCACTGCCAACAGGCATGGGGCACCACTGTGTGCCTCTCAGTAAACCTACCTCTCCTTTTACTCCCATCCCAGCACCCCTGGCTCCAAAGAAAGCAAAACCCAGAAAAGATTTCCCTTCTCTCTGGAAGCCTCTCTGAGTTGTGATCATTTTATTTCGGTGCGTTTCTGGATTTTGTGTGTCTCTCATCAGTTAATCCCGTGAGACAAACAGCCTCTCTGAAGAAGGCAAAGGTGAGCAACTCTACACCGTTGGGAGAATTAACACGGCCTGGAGAAAGAAATGGGATATGCCGAGGATATCCCGCGTTTGTAGCTAATGCCTTCACATTCCTGAGGATTTTCACTCTCCCATCCATCAGGAGCAAGAAATGCAAGCTGCTCTAATTAGCTGCCCATTTTCAGTTCGCAGTCTGCTCTGCCAGGGCTGACCTTGGAAGCCTTGTGTAGCCTCTGGTTTGCAGGTGTTGGCCGCCGCGCCTTGGGGGAGGGGTTCCCTCTGGCCGCCATCAGCCTGGGCCCAAAAATATTAGGTTCCAAAACCTCTTCGGTAAACAAAGAACAAGTCACTCAACAAGTCACTCGCCGGGCGACACTTAGCACTTTCAGCCTTCGACTACGCACAAGCTCAGCAGAGCTCCCGCAAAGCAGCCCTAAAAGCTGCGGCCTGAAAACCCAACGCTGAATATTGTCTCTTTGGATTGGAAACCTCACTGATGGACTTTCTCCTGAATCAGATGCCGGAATGGATTTGGGGTAAAGATTTCCCCTTCCCCCAAACGCGAGTGTAGTCCAGGGTCCGAGAACAGCCTAGTTGCATGCTTGTAGCCCTTCGTTTCCGGGAAGATTTTCCTTTCCATATTGGAAACTTCTGGAAAATACAAAACCAAGAGACAAAAAAAAGCGACCCTGCTATTTGAAGGAGAGCTCCCTCTCTGGGGAACCAGGTACTTGCAATCCTCGGAAGTGAGGGTGGAGAGCAGAGGAGAGGGAGGCGCTGGGCACTGGCCTGCTCTGGCTCTTGGCTTGAAGGATAGGAGCGTTCCCCCGCACCCGCAGCGGTCCAGTCTAATAGCCCGACCGGGAGGAGAGGGGCCCTATGACCCAGCACTGCAGAACCTTGCACACGGCACCCCTGCCCAGAGGAGAGCCAGGCCGCCCGGGCTAGCGTGAGTGTAGTGTCTGTGCGCCGATTTCAGCCCGGTGAGCTCGTCCCGTGAGGGCTCGCGTCAGTGGGAGCTGGCTGTGTATTGCCAGGGTAGGTGGCGGTGCGTGTGGATCGATGGGTGGGTAGAACTTCTCTCGGGAAGAAACCAGTGATCCAGCCTCTCCTCCCCAACTTAGCGGTCTCTCTGGAGCACAGCTGCTCTTTCCGGTCTCCTAATTCCACTCGCCCCCTCTCCGCTTCACCAGTTGGTTAGGGGGATCCCTTCGCCGAGCTTTTAGTGTCAGATTCCCAGAGCGACTTTGAGTAAGTTTCCTCCAAGAAGTGGAGAAAAATCAAATCCTTATGGCTATCCGGCACCCATTCATCTGCTCCGGCAGCAACTTCCTGGGCAAGCAGTTTGGGACTGATTCCTAGTGACTTCATGTATGCTTCGAGGTGCCCAAAAAGGGAGCTTTGGGAGGGGTATGGAGGTCTGCACTGGCATCCCCTGGCTTGAAGCAAGGTGCTAGGGCTGTGCCCTTGCCTTCTAGGGAGGAGGAGCTCCGGGCACGCTACAGCCCGGGGCTAGGCAGTCAGAACTAAGGACTTAGACGCTGTTTGGCCCGAGAGCTTTTCCTCCCAGGCAAAAGCCAGCTTTCTGAAGCCCCGCCCCCCCACATCTCGTGCCCTGAAGGGTTTACTGGACGCGATAGGAATGAAGCCTCCTCCCCTGTGCCCACCACCCCCGGCACACAGAGGGACCGCTAGGCGCGGATTTGTGAATGAACCGCGGAGCTCTTCCCAGCTCACAGATCAGAGGGTTGTGCTTGCTCCACCGACGTGGTCCAATGAGCGGCTGCAATAAGAGCTTAGCGACAAAGCTGGGGTTACCGCGGACGAACTCCGCGGTGCTGCGCTGCGCAGGGCGGGACAGCGGAGGGGGCCTGGAGCAAAGACTGGAACTTCAAAGCCTGTTCCCAGGGCTCAGTGAAAGGGTGGCCCTCCGGGATGGGGATGGCAGGGTCCGCAATAGCCCTGCCCCACCCACCCGAAGACTAGAAGGCTACCCAGCACGGACCTTGGTGACACAGCTCCCGCTGACACCACCCCTTTCCCCCACTGGCGCTCGGGAAAGTCTTTGAGTTCTCCGCGAGACCCTTGGCAAAGGCTTACAGCCTGGGACCTGAGCTGGCTGCTTCCGGAGCGAAGGTCTCCACCCTGAATAGCCACGTCTTTCAAGGCCCTCACTGCCAACTCGTACCTTTTAAAATTAACATCATCGATTGCTTCCCTGGTGCCCTCGTACTGGGGGAGGGAACAGGAGGAGTGGACACCCACAACCGCCCCGGCGGGTGCAGGCACCGCCTCCCCACCTCATTCACAGCTGAAACCCCCGCAGCCCCTTTTTAGAAAGAGGAATCGATCCGCAGATATCGACCTGCATGCGCACGAGGGCTCTCTCTCCCTGACCAGTTGGGTCTCAGTGACATCTGAGTCTCATACCTGGGAGGAAATGCCTTCCTCGTAGTCATTGCCTCCTGACCAACCTGACATACAGATTTTAAGTTTGTATGCTGTTTTCCTAGAGAAACCTGGAGGAGGAGGGCAGGAGAGGGGGCGCGATGGAGAGAAGGGAGAGGTCAGAGGTTAGGGGAGATTACAGATCGGCGCCCTTTCTCATCCTCAGTGGCCCAGAGGGAAAAATCACTGTAGCAAGAGATTCGGACACCTCGTTAAAAAGCTATTGTTTTTTTTTTTGGGTGGGGGGAGGCCTGCCATCCAATGAAGACACAAGATAAAGTCTAAATGACTAAATATCTGTCTAGATGGAATAGGGAAGAGGAACCTAGCCGGAAAGGCATGGACAAAGACACCCATAGGGGCAGAACGCTATTTTCTCTCCTTGGACCTATCAGAGCGAGCTCAGTTCCAGCACCACTAGCAGGGAATAAGCATTCTATCCAAGGGCGAGCAACCAGGCTTAGTTAGGGCTTTGCTGGGCAGGGAGGCAGAAGGCTGGAGTTTGGCTATACCCCGACCCCTCTCATGTTAAATTATCTCAGTGGGTTGAATTACCCTCACTCACTTCTCCAGCCACAGGGATGGGCCAGATGCTATGGCAGCCGAGGGAAAGTCAAAGCATGCAACTCTGATGTTTCCTCCTGAACTTGACCACTTCCTGCCAAACCTACTCCCTGTCATCAGCCAAGAAGAAATGGGGCCTTGAACTCCCACCAAATGATTGCCCACTCACCTCTCTGTAATGAGACTTCAACGTGGAGCTGTCTCCTGAGACTCCCCCTGGAAGGTCTGGTGGGCTTGGAGTCCGGTTGCCTAGCCCCCAGTGTCTGGCCCAGTCTTACCCAGTTGCTCTGGCACACTTTTATCTTGACCTTGGAGGCCTGAGCCTTCACCCCTTGCCTTCCTAGGTCGGCAGCCTGATCTTGCCAGTCCTGGGTCACCAAACCATTCCTTAGCTGGGTGGGATTGGGTGGGGGAGTTAGAGGGTGAAGGTGTGGTGTGGGGGTTGTCCTTCATCACAGCTATTTCTAATAGGAATAGGACTCTAGAACTGGCCTAGAGTCCCTGACAGCTGTCCAACTTGAAGATACAAGCATGTTATCTTAATTATTGTCAGGTTCATCGTTGAAGGTGAACCTCAGGAAGTGGGGTGTGGCTGGCATGTAGCAGCAGTACACCAACACCCTCAAACCTTTTGATTTCTTTACACCCTAAAAAGTTAATGAGGATCTGAAGGCACATTTGCTTATTGATAACCTATCTACTGATTATTACTGTCTTAGAAATTAAAATGTTTAAAATACACTAGTAAATCTATTCATTTTCAGTTGCTATGCGATACACTACATAATATGCTTTGGTGAATATTTGTTTGAATCCCCCAAATAATAGAAGATCAGTCTCAAGAATGAAGAGTAATATTTTTTTAAAATTTTTAATCACTTCTTTAAGGGCTGGCTTAACAGAAGATGATAGGATTCCCATTTCTGCTTGTGCAACTCATTCTTTTGGTTCACATGCAGGGAGAAAATCCTAGTGCATATGTAGCTCATGACAAAAGGCAGATTTCACTGGCCAGGTCACATGACTGTGGGGTTAAATTTCAACAAGTGGCAAGCAACCTCCTTCTTCATTTTTTCCTCCTCCCCCTCTTACTTTCTCCTCTCTCACCTCTCCTCCCACCCCCTTTACAGTAAGAGGAGGTGGAATTCATGGTCTTTCACATGCTAGGCAAGTGTTCTACCACTGGGCCCTCTTTTTACTTTTTATTTTGAGACAGAATCTGATGGAGGAGGGTCATCTGTATATATCTTATTTTCATTGGTTAATAAAGAAACTGCCTTGGCCCTTTGATAGGCCAGCC
>LOJH01068732.1:0-10063 GCA_001685095.1 Ellobius talpinus
AGAAGAAGAAGAAGAAGAAGAAGAAGAAGAAGAAGAAGAAGAAGAAGTCAAATTCAGTCACGTGCCTCTATAATCCCAGCACCCCTACAGTGAAACAGGAGAAGGAAACTGTAGAAAAGCTAGCTAGCCTGGAGCATGTAACATAGCAGAAACAAGAGAAACCCTCCTCAACAAAGAGGAGAACCAACTCCTGAAAGTCATTTTCCAGGCTCCAGGAATGTGAACCTGCGCTCACACCTCTCCACTTCTCTCTCTTTCTCCTCCTTTCCCTGCCCCCATTCTCTCTCTCTCTCTCTCTCCTTCTCTCTCTCCTTCTCTCTCCCTCACAGACACACACAAAATAAATTTTAAAAATTAAAATAAAAGAAGTAAATAGTGATAGATGCAAGCAGCAATACCATGAGAAACAGAATCAGCAAGAATCAGAAAGTACACACAGACATGTGACTCCTAGCCTCACTTCTGCAGCACTGCACTGATGGGGTTGCCAGTTTCCGCTCAGATGAATTCACTAGTTGGTCAGTTGGGCTCCTTTAAAAATGAAGGAACAAGTCAGTTCCCAAGCACAGCCAGATTCTGCACTCTGCCACTGAATCTAACCAAAGCAGCTTGAAGTCTACTAGGAGTTTGTTTGTTAAAATGTTCTGTGGGATTGGTGGTGTATGCATGTCTGTACATGTGTGTGGATGCACATACCCAATGCTTGTGCATGCAAAACAAAGGACAGAGGAGGATATTAGTGTCTGCCTCTATCGCCCTCGGCCTTATTCCCTTTAGACAGGGTCTCCCACTGAACCTGAAGCTCTCCTTTTCAGCTGGACTGGCTGACCAGTGAGTTCCTGGGGTTGGCCTACCTCCACCCTTCTATAATGAAGCTATAGTTATGAATAATCATGACAGCTTTTTTACATGGGTTCTGGGGATTCGAACTAAGATCCGCATGCTCTGGATCTTATCTGCTTGGGAAGTAGAAAAAGACAAGACCTCCTGAGTAAACTGCTAGTGTGGGGATCACAGGAGAGGGTAGAAGGGGAGGGAGAGGAAAGGGAGGGAGCAGAGAAAATGTATAACTCAGTAAAAACAATAAAAAAATAAAATAAAGACCTCATGCTCATACCACAAGAGTTCTTACTCATTGCGCCATCTCCCTTGCTCCCTACTAGGTTTGTACGCCAGTCTCAATTTGAATATTTAGAAGACAGAACTATCTTCAACCACTGAGAGAGACAAGGATGAGAAAAATTTCATAAATGCAAAAGTACTTAGACCATTCCCTTTGTTAGGCTCCATCTATAAAGGCCTGCACATACCACACAGTGATTAAGAACAAGCAATTCTTCAACATTCTCATCATGAGCACATGCCCCGAAGTCAGCATTACCAGTGACTGGAGACAATATGCCGGGTGGACTGTTGCATACTTGGCATAGGCAAGATGCCGCCGTCTTCCAGCGGATGATTTATGCTGGCAAAGCCTCCACTGTTTGTCACTTTGGGGGACTGTGGGAGACTCCTGCTTGGGTGGAGGGTGTACTGTGCAAGCTTCAAGACCCTCAAGTGGCAAGCACTAGCCCAAGATTTCAGAAGAGAAGCAGTTTCAAATTCCAGCTGAAGGCCTTCCTCGATGTGTGACATCAGGCCAGCAGCCTCACCTTTCTGAACCTCATTATCCTGACCTGTAAGGGGGAACACACACGCAATGGTCAAACACTGTTTAAATATTTCATTGATGCTGCCTTTCTCTTCCCTACCTTCCGACAATCATGCTGAAGGTTCTCTCCGGCACTGGGGTGATTTTCTAACTCTGATGGGCATGTCATGTCGAGAAGATAGCATCACTCTACTGTGAGTCCCAGACAATGACAGTCCTGAATGTGGTGCCTGGAGCAGATGGAACATGACAGGATTGGAGGGCCAAGGAAAGGCTGCTGGGAGAGGGAAACTCATTCTTTTCGGAGGGTGTGGCCACTGGTAGATTTCCCAGGCTTCATTGAGGAGTCACACAACCACATACAGATGGACAGCACTGATGGATTTAGTGGGTAACGAGGGAAAAGGAGATGACATGAAGTTAGGAGGCAGATATGTTCTGGAGGACATGGAGGGAGTTGGAAGAGAAAAATGATAGCGGGTATGATCATATTTCATTGTATAAATCATGAAATTCTCAAGAATAAAGAAAACAATCTTTTTAGTTACTGTGATGTCTGTCACACGGGCACATTCAACATGAGAGCATGAGAATAATCCTTGTATACATAAAGATCTATGCAGGGACATCTGAGCTGGCTAAGGACATCACTCCAGTGAGGTGAAGGACTAGGAACAGAGTAAACAATAGCCTTTGTTATTGCCAAACTTGGAACTCCACATCGAAAACAACACAAATTTACAAAACAGGGGCTGTTTGTTAGCAAAGAAACTGTAGCTAACACACTTGAGGCTCACAGGCACTCCTCAGGGTTGTCAACCTGACTTCAAAACACAGGTTCATGATTAAAAATACTGGCTAATGCCTTGTTTGTTTGTTCATTTGTTTAAAACATTTTTCTATGTGTGCTCATGGTATACATGTGTGTATACATATGATGTGTAGGTACATGTGCACATGTGTGCATGGCCATGTGGAAGCCCAAGGTTAATGCTGGGAATCATGCTGGATCACCCTTCCACCTTAGTCACTGAGGCAGGGTCTCTTAATCAAACGGAGAGCTCACAGATATGGCTAGTCCTTTTAGTCAGCTTCTGGGGCTCATATTGCAGGCAGGCCACCACACCTAGCTGACAATTTTTTGTAGGTAGGGAAACTGAAATATGAGGAGCACAAAGAACATGTCCAGAGCCACAAAGATGGGACTCTAACCCAGACTACCAGGGTTTAGCATCACTGTGCCCATTAAGAAGGGCAGCAGTCCTATGTGCCCACAGAGCTTCTCATTGCTGGCCTCCTATGTGCCTGTGTGACCACCTCACCTCAAACAGCAGCAGGACACACAAGGGTCCTCCGCAGAGCACTGGTACTGTCCTTGCCCTTAGAGGAGGGGCAGATGCGTGAGAAACTACAATTACCCACCGGGTTGCTTGGCTTCTTCTCCTTGTTTATCTCACAATTAGAACAAGAGGACCGGCTCCTTTGAACACTGGGAGGGTTCCCAGTGCGGCTGTCCTGGACAGCACAGCTCAGAGGCTAGGCTACAGGGGAGGTGGTGCCTAGTCTCCCCTGCCTCCTCCTGTCCTTTGAATTAGCATGCTGGAATTACTGAAGCAAAAGCCGGGCTAATCTCCCGGCTGGCGTGACTGTCATTATCATGCCGCGCACACATGCATATTCAGCCAGATTTAAGGGACGAAGTAAGCCTCCCTCATGGCGCTACTGATAAACAACCCCCCCAAAAAAATCCCTTTTTTCCCTGTGCTCAGCCCAAGAACATTTAGAGACCTTGTCATACTTAAAAGTGATTTGCCCATAAGTCTTTTATATGTTAATAACCTTGTACACTGAATATTTCATACTGGAGATGACGATTTGATTGGTCTCCCCATGACTCCCAGCACAATAGAAATGGCTTCAGCTTTCTCCAGTGTCTCTGGACACCAATCTTCACATTCAAGCTCACCTGGCTGGCTATGCCATACAGTACACTTATTTCCAAACAAAACATTTTAATTCCTGGTTGGGAGAGAGATCGGCAGTGGGCAGTGCTGGAAGAAGAGAAATGGTGAAAAGGAGGAGAGAGGGGAAGATTTTTCTGACCCAGAGACAAGGCACTGCTTGCTCACTTTTCTCCAGCTAGTGAAGGCTGACTTACATGGTCCTTTCTCTGCTCACAAGTTGGCTAGACGTGTCTGGGTGTGTCTCCATCCTGGAAACACACTGACAAGGGTTCGTAGAGAAGGGCTGGGAAGAGAGCTAGCATCCTGGGTGGGCATCTACTTAGATCAGTGGTTCTCAACCTTCCTAGTGCTGCGACCCTTTAATACAGTTTCTCACGTGGTGATCCCCAACCACAAAATTGTGTTATTGCCACTTCAGAACTGTAATTTTGCTAGTGTTATGAATCATAATGTAAATATCTGATATGTAGGATATCTAATATGCAACCCCTGTGAAAGGGCTGTTCGACCCAAAAAGGAGTTGAGAGCCACAAGTTGAGAAGCTCTGATATTGATGCTCCTGAGAAATCACTCCAGCAATTCTTAAGCATGTCTTGGCTTAGGTTTGCAATTTCAAAGTACAAGCTATTCTAGAGGGAAGAAAAGCTAGCGTATTTCAAGTCCTTCTGTGTCCCAAGCATTATACTTCAGTTCAAATACATTATTAATTTCAAAAATAAAAATTGTGTTAGGCTTCGGGTACAAGTCTATAATCTCAAGCACCTTCCCTTTCTCTGCAATGGTGGCTTACTAAACACTGAATTTTTTTTGCTGTCAGTTGGGAGAGCCCTAGAGAGGGGAGGAATAAGTTTTAAATCAACATAGCATTAAACTTTCAAGAGGCTCAAGGATTCAATGGTTCCACTACACAGCCCAAGAATGGAAGAAACCAAACTTGCCAAAATATCCAGAAAAGGCTAGCTGTCTGCAGCCCATGGAGCACTGAACACAGGGGGAAACTTAGAGCAGGCAACTAGGCTAGGACTCCGTTATACTATAAATGCTGATATTCCCAGAGCAGCGGAAGAAATGCCTACACAAACCTTAGTCTTACTTTTATTTTTATGTCCATTAAGAGTATGTAGCCTTGGCAGGTATTGGTGGCACACGCCTTTAAACCCAGCACTCAGGAGGCAGAGGTAAGCGGATCTCTGTGAGTTCAAGGCCAGCCTATAGAGTAAGTTCCACAACAGACTACAAAGCTACACAGAGAAACCCTGTATTGGAAAAAACAAAAACAAACAAACAAACAAACAAAAACAAGAGTATGCAGCTTTAAGGAGACATTTGGGGTTTCTTCCTTCCTTTCTTCTTTCTTTCCTTTTTTTTTTTTCAAGACAGGGTTTCTCTTCTTACCTTTGGCTGTCCTGGAACTCACTCTGTAGACCAAGTTGAACATGTGGGATTTCTTAAGACAATGAGAAAAAAATCTTAAGGACCAAGAAAATGAAGCAGAAGAGATGAAGCAGAGAGAATGGCCCTTTTTTAGAATCCCATGAGGGTACCTGGCAGTTTGTCTCCCCTGTGGGCTAAGGGTCTGGTGCACAGAAAGGTTCATTCTCTTACTACACCGAAAACTTCAGCTGCCAGCACAGGCAAGCTCTGGAGGCCACCATATTGGTATTTGCATTGGTTCTTATGTTCCCATGGAGCTATCTGCTGCCACTCAGGCAGACAGTGTCCATCCAGGCAGGGACTGAGGGCCCTCTAAGATGCTCACCAGTCCCCTAATAATGCCTCTGGATCCAGGCATTCTCCAGGACTTCTTATTGATAAACAGATGTGCCTTTGATCTGAAACATCATTATCATCCCATAGAATTCAGTCTCTACTCCATGCCACACTGATTTCTTTCACCCTTAATCTCCCACGTTGCTACTTTATCTAGGTTTATGGAAAGGCATCAACACAGGCCTTTTTCTCTACAGTTCTGAAGGCACAAAAATCACCCTCTAGGTCAATGGCAAAACACCCGGCTGTATGAACAACTGCCAGTCTTGTGAAGTCACTGCTACCTAACAGCATGTGCAGTTGCTTCTCACAGCAGCACTGAGGTGGGTGTTGCTGACCAAGAGGAAAGGAGAAGGCAAAAGAATCAAGGATGCCCTAGGTTCTCAGTCCATGGACTCTGATGCCATGACACTGTCTTAGTCCATTTAGGGTGCTGTAACAAACTGCCACAGACTGGGTGGCTTACGACCACTGAAGTCTGGTTCTTAGCTCTGAAGAGTAAAAGTTCAAAGTCAGGAGGACATTCAGTCGGTTCCTGGTGAGAGCCCTCTTCTAGGCTATGACAGCCTCTCAGTGTAGTGTCACATGGCTCCAACGACTGAACTCTGGACTCCTTTCCTAAGGGCAAAGACTTCATTGATGCAGGCTCCACCCTCAGGTTATGTGGTAGTTTGGATGAAAATGGCCCCATAGGCTCATAGGGAATGGTGACAATAGGAGGTGTGGCCTTGTTGGAGTAGGTGTGGCCTTGTTTTAGAGGAAGTGTGTCACTGGGGGTGTGCTTTGAGGTTTCAGATGCTCAAGCCAGGCCCAGTGTTACTCTCTCTTCCTACTGCCTGAGGATCTGAATTCTAATTCAGACTAATTCTCCATCAACAAGTCTTCCTGAGTGCTGCCACGTTTCCCGCCCCATGGTCATATTGTCTCTTCACAGAAAAAGAAACCCTAACTAAAACAGATTCTAATCACCTTTCAAGAGCATCACATAACACCTGGTGGGGAGCTGTTCAGCCAATGAGCATTCAGTGCATAGCAGGTACTGCAAGGACTTCCATCGAGTATACCTCTGCCATGAACAAGAACTCTAACCAGCCCATGTGACCTTGAGCCAGCCACTTAAAATCTCCCAGCCTTAGTCTCCCCAGCAACAAGTAGTTCTGAGTGCTCACCTCAGGGAAGCTATGAGAACAAAATGAGTATTAGGTACTCAGCACAAGGCCTCCAATAGAAAGCCTCAAGAGCAGCGGCTCTCACTGGGGCTAATAACTCTGGGTATATCTTCACATTTGTGTGTTTGACACTGGGCTCTTGGTGTTAGGTTCTTAGCCATGTACCCTCTAGAGAATTTTTATGGCTTTTGCATTAATTTTATTTAGTCCAAGTAATCTTGATTAAGAAAGCTGTCAGATTCTTCATTTTTATCTGTGTACCTGTTCTTGTGTGTGCATGTATATATACATGTATGTGTGCTGCATGTGCATGTGGAGGCCTGGGGTCCACATTGGTAGTGTTCTTACATTTAGGGTTTTGTTGTTGTTGTTGTTCTTTGAGACAGGGTCTCTCTGTGTAGTCCTGGCTGTCCTAGAATTTGCTATGTAGAGCAGACTGCCCTAGAATAGATAGAAATCTCCCAACTTCTGCCTCCCAAGTGCTAGGATTAAAAGCATGTGACATCATGCCTGGCTTCTTACTTTCTGAGTCTCTTGCTGAATCTGGAACTTACTGATTGAGCTACAGTAGCTGGCCAGTGAGGTCTATCAACCATCCTGTCCAGCCCCCCAGTGCTGTGATTTTGGGTTCACCCCCCTGGGTCTTCAGGTTCTGATGCTTGTGAGGCAAGCACTGACTGAGCCATCTCTCCAGTTCCCAGAGTCCGCGTTTCTGCTTCTCTATTCTTCAGAAGCCCATTTCCCACTCCTGTCCATCCTTCAGGCCAGGACCTTCCATCTCTCCCCTCTTCCAAGATCTCTGAGCACCATGGAAGGGCAGGGCAGAAATACAGAAATACTGGGAACTGCTTGAACCAAGGAAATGGCAGCAGCACCATCCAGAGAGTCTTCCTGTGGCAACCAAAGCTGTGGTGTTGGAAGCAGACATATTATATAAGGTGCAATACCCCTGGCCTTCAGGGATCTACAGGTTCAGGAAAAAAAAAAAAAGAACGTTTTCTACCAATCTAGCCTCTACTTGATTCTTTATGACCACCAAGAAGGCTACAGGTTTCCTCTTCACTACAGAGCAACATGACCCTCACAGTCCACCACAATACAGTCACTAACAACCCCTACTTCCTTCGTGATCATGCATGCAGTTGAGCAGCAAGGGCCCCACCAAGATTAGATAGCTGAGAGCTAAAGCAGAAGCTCCAGTGGCACCCATGGGTGTTAGACACCCAGGGCGACAACAGGGTGTGCTTGTGACCCACCACCACCCAAAGCCTCACTTCTACCAGTGCCTTCTTTAAGACAATGAAGTTGCACCTGGGCTCAGCGCTAGGGGAACAACGTGGTTACTCCGTTGCTGTGACAGCTTCTCTCTGAGGAGCAAACTCAGCTGCTTCGTTTATTCTTTAATCATGGCACATGGAAAGATCCTGTATCAAAGTCCCCACCACACACATTCTAGATGCCTTCTAAGGCGGGGGAGGGTTACTGTCTGCAGGTGTTGTGGCGTGTTCTCCTGTTTACTGTCCTATCAGCCTGTAGCAGGTGGGTCAAATGAGCAGCAGTCTCATGTTTTTAACATGGAGAGTCCGAGGCCAAAGTAGAGGGATGGACCTGTGACGGGGGCACAGAGTCGGAATTCACACAAGGTCCATCAGCTCCAGAGCCTATGCTCCTCCTTCACATTCTTACTGAAGTGCCTTGAAAGCCATGCTCTGGCTCCAGGCTTTCCTAATACCTGGCTCCAGAGGCATCCTAGGTACAACCCAATCTCCCATGCTCTTCTCTCACTTCCCTGACTCCATGCTCTCTCTTCATTGATCACTTCTTTATAGGAAAGGATTCCCAGTGTCACTGGCTTTTGGGGGCTCTGTTAAGGGGGCTTCCTCAGAGACCAAATATTGCCCAAAACTGTTTTATAAAATTGGCTTGTTTTTCTCTCTCATCTTCAAACAACCCAGCTGAAAGCTACATAAAACCTGCCCTACTTAGGGCTTCTGAGAGAAGGCTAGGGTTTGCATGTGGTAAATCAAATTCAGAGTTACTCAGGGAGTCATCACCTAAGTACGTAATGAAGACGATCCATCAGTACCACAGCCATGCCTACCCAGGGAGATGGCATGTCAGGAGTGGGGGAGATGTGGGGGGGAGACCAGGAATTAAATGAGGAAGCAGATGATATTTAATTATATAAATATTTGCAGGAATGCTCTAAGGGACGGAGTTATTGGCTTGCTGGGCAGCCCCTCATTGAACCAGGCAGCAAAGATTTATACCACAAGTTCATGGTTTCATTAGAATTCATCCTGCCTGGGCTTAGAATGTGAGTTTCTGGAAGCTGGGTAACACTGTGTGCTCATAAGTGATGCTGTAACACAGTATCTTTAAAAGAGATGGCGGATAGTGCTCTCTTTTTCATCTGATATTTACATTTTATTAGTGTTATTATTTGGCATAATTATGTGCAGAGAATTAGCAATGTTAATTAATGCTGCACAAATAGAGTCCTAATTACTTCCATTTGCTCCAGAACCTAAGTGAATTTATAAATTTATTTATTTGGAATTCTAGTACTTTTCAGAGTCACCTTTTATTTTAATCAAATCTATTTGCCCATCCTCTCCTAATTGGCCTATACCTGCAGAGAAAAGGAGAAAGTCCAAAGAAACTCAGATGAAAAAGCTTGCTACACCACTACCTGGAATTCAAGCTAAATAGGACCCCCTGCCTCACCCATGCAAGGGAAGGATGAGGTCACTTTATGGGTGAGCTACTTGTTCCGTTGAGCCGTGCTTCTAATCACTTGTTGGTCTTTTTCTTATAATATTTTTAGCCCACTTCCACCATAACAGAGCTGTGGCCCAGGGAGAATTTCAAATAAACTTCTTTCCCACCTTCAATTGACAAAATGTGAGCAACGAGAAGAAGAAAAGCATTTGATTCCAGCACCCTGCTAAGAATAAGACTGCCGACTTTTCTAAGAGCTTTAAAAGACTTGGAGTTCTAAAGGCGAAAAATAAGAGAAACTTCATGAACAACTCTAAGTTTAACAGTGAAAAGTCCATTAGGAAGTAATACCCCAGAAGATAAGGCTGCCCACCTTCACCGCTTCTCCTCAGTACTCAGTACAGCACTGGAAGTCGTAGCCAGGGCAATTAGGCAAAAGAAATATGTGTCAATCTGTTCCTGCTTGCAGATGACATGAGATATATTATATATAGATGGAACATTCTACAAAATGTTTAAAAAGGAATTCAGCAAAGTTATAAGATATAAAATTAACATATAAATCAGTTTGAAAGAAAAGTCTGAAAAAATCAGTTTGAAAGAAAAAGTCTGAAAAAATCAGTTTGAAAGAAAAAGTCTGAAAAAAATCAAGTGACTCCATTTATAACATGTACAAAATATAAAACACTAAAACAATAAACTTGAAAAAGGAAGTTGACAGGGCTGGAGAGATTGCTCAGAGGTTAAGAGCACTGCCTGCTCTTCCAAAGGTCCTGAGTTCAATTCCC
>LOJH01068733.1:0-10063 GCA_001685095.1 Ellobius talpinus
AGATAAAGAGAGAGAGGCAGCCATATGATAGATATTGTCTTTACTTTCCTGGCCTTATTTCTTTAAATTAAGCTACTTTCTCTTTAATTTTATGCTTTTTCTCCAGCATTCCATTCATCCTCTCCTGCCTGCCACCAATTCCTCCTTAGTTTAGGCCTGTCTGGTTTATTTAAATGTTTCTTTACATCTCATTAGCTAATTTTGTGCCTGGAGAAAAATCATTTTTGTTTCTCAACTTCAGTTATCTTAATTTCAAAATCAAAGCATTAAATTAAACCTCTAAGACCAACTTCCACTCAAACTATGAGCAAACCAGGGCAGCTCATTGGTGGGGAGCAGGGGTACTGGTCTCTGCATAGTGAGTTCTCCACCAGAACTGCCTTCAATGGCAGGGAAACTCACTAGACAATGCTGTCTGAGATCTCCATGGGGATGCATCCAAAGTGAATAAAGTGTCAGGCACAATGGGAGGCTTCAGTGTAGAAGAAGCATTTTGTTTCCACTCATGGCATAGTGTTTGGCACAGGAGTTCATTTGATGCCAGTCATTCTTGCCTAAGCTGTACCTCTTGGAGGAAACAGTGTGGGAATGAACCAGGCTTACCACCATGTTAGAGGTCTTTAAGGTTTACTTCAGGGAGTTCTTATTTTTAAAGTTAAAAATGGAAGTTCTTCTTCATTTTCTCCACAAATTATGAGGATCCTTGACCACAAGAAGGGGTGATTCTATATACGATCTGCTAGCATTGGGGTCCCCCAGCATTATGGTGCTGAAGGGAGTTCTATATAGCAATATCTTCCAATGCAGAGCTGTAGCTTGAAGTAGGACCACTCTGAAGCTGGTCTCACCCAATTCTACAGCTTGATTAATCCCCATGGTGATCAGGACTGATTAATTTATGCATGTAAAAATCTTGGGACATTGAAAAAATGCCTTGGTGGAGTCTATGAGATTGGCTTTCCTCGGTCAGGCAATACTCAGAGAATCAGCACAACCTGGCCAGTCTCCTGCCTCTCTGTTGTTCGGGTCTATGTGGTTTGTGATCTTCTCTGAGTTCTCAGAGGTTCTGTACCAGCTGTTCCTGCAGCCAAGCTAGCCAACTCAGTTAGGTTTAACTCAGTCTGCGAATAAGGACTGAAAGCTTCCATTAGAAAAGCTAATGACTTAGGCACTTGTGAAGACTGGGAAAGCGTGTGTATGTGTGTGTGTGTGTGTGTGTGTGTGTGTGTGTTTATGTATGTTCCATTAGATAAGCAAATGACCAACATTTGCAAATGAAGACAGGGAAAGCATTGTGTGTGAGTGTGTTCCATTAGAAAAGCTAATGACTTAAATGGTTGTGAAGACTGAAAAAGCATGTGTGCATGTGTGTGTGTCTTCTGTTTAGAAAAGCTATTGACTTTGACGTTTGTGAAGACTGAAAAATTATGTATATGTGGTGTGTGTGTGTTTGAAAGTGTGTGTTTGTGTGTTCATGTCTGTCTGTGTGTGAAGCTTCCATTAGAAAAGCTAATTATTTAGATGCTTGTGTAAACTGGAAAGTTTTGTGTGTGTGTGTATGTGTGTGTGTGTGTGAGAGAGAGAGAGAGAGGGCCTTCTCTTGTTTGTAGTAAAGTTCTTCTGTTTCTGATTTGCACATCAGAATTTTAAGGGAAGTGCTTCTTTTTTACGTAGTGGGTCCATCGTGTATCACCAAACTTTAAAGATTTCTCTGTAGGACAGAAATAACACTCAGACAGCCCAAGGCACCATAATTAATTCTTATCCTTGATGTGTTGTCTTCATTATTAACACATGAACTCTGAAGTTAGTTTTACCTGATTGTGTTTGGCTCAGGGACAAACACAGAGTCCGAATACAACACAGTTTTCAATGGACATGCAAAGCTTTAGGAGGGTGGCAGTGGATTACTACATAACATCTTTGACTTTCATATATTACATGCTACTTGTGGAGATGGCTGCTCCCATATACTTACAATTGTATTTGCAAGGGGACCATACTTAGCAATGACAGACACCTGGAACACACGCACACACATACACACACACACGCACACTCATGCACACACACGCACACACACGCAGTCCTGGGCCTGTAACCTGAGCTGGGCAGATGTGAAATGAAGTGTTTGTCTCACACTGACTTTGGCCCAGCTCTTCAGCGTATAGACTTTTCATCCTCCCCAGCCAAAGTCTATTTCTTGGAAAGCATTCACATGCTCTGGATTAAGTGGCAGAGAAGATTAAATGACAACATTACTTGTAAAAAGTTGTTTACAGTTTTTAAAAGGAACAAAGTCCCAGATTATTGTGAACCAAAGGGATAGGAGTCTAATTGCGCAATGTCACATTTAAGAAGTCAGAAAAGATACAGAAAAGTATGTTCACAGACCTCAGAGTGATTCACTTAAGAAGCTGAGATCAGAGAGTCATGCCCAGTTCAGGGTGGGTATAAAAGCATGTTCAATGAATCATTAAGATCACACCAGTCTAACACTACCCTAGTGAAAAGAAATTGTACAGGTTGTGTCTGTGAAGAATCCAGTGTCTTTGTGGGAACTTTGGAATTGTCATGAAACTCGAGAGAAGTCACCCTACCTAAAGAGAGCTTGCTGACTCTTAAGAAAACACCTTTAAACCAAATCTTGCTCAAAAGAGTACTGTTCTCTCTGAAAATGTGCACACTTGGTGAACTCTACTGTAGGACTAGAAACAGGCAAAGAGAATGGTCTTTGGGAGAGCTATCTATTGTCAGCTCTTTGACTTTAGAACAGGGAGAAGCATGATTTTATGCCCAACTCCTTGCATTCTCCTGCCACAAAGAAAGTTTCTATTATTTCAACATGAAGATACTTGTATGATCTCCAATTTTGGGGGGATTTCTCTTGAAGCTTCCAGAAAGTAGGAAGTCTGCATAATTCTATAAAGAAGGCATATTGTGATGGGATAGAGGAGCCTCAATCTCTCCGGAGAATGGAAAGGCTGACGTGCTGTGTTCTTGAACATCCTATACCTCATTCCCTCATTCCTTATGGTTCGCCTGATGAGCCCCCAAGCAGTGCTGATGGATGAGTAAGTCTCTTACCCGGACTCCAGTGGTTCATCAAGGTTAGACGTGCTCGATGTTACTGTCTTTTTAGTGGTTTTGTGTTTGCTTCCTTCCCCCACCCCCATCTTTTATGCATGCTTCCATGTGACACTTATTGATGTCACTGTTGCTAAGTTTGGGCATCCTTCCAGAGAAGCTTTTCCATCCAATAAATTCATCTGTTAAGCATTGGGAGAAGAATTCTGGAAACTCCATTTCTAGCTGGCAAACATCACGTTTCTTAGGAGAAGAAAAATCTTCAGTCTAGTTGAAACCATATTTCTTATGTTGGAATGGGTTTAAGATAAAAATACATTGCACATTTGGGCATGGACCTTGATTTTCAACATACATCTTTTATGTGTTAGGGACTGGTGATGCACATTTCCCTTCCTGGGGAATCTGCCTTTTCTTAAGACATTACATTGCCTGCTCAGATGAGTAAGGTACTACTACCTTGAATGGATGAGCTAATTGGCAACAACAAAATTTATGTATGTGGCTTTGAAAAGCAAGTTGAAATTAAAATCTTATTTCATTCATGTATTTTATGTTTACAAAAAAATGAAAAATGTGGCTTTCTATGTCTGGTTGATAGTTCAGATTGGAAAGATAGGTGTGCTTTGGTTTGGGACAGGCAAGCCCAGGTTTGCTATGGCTCTATGGAGAGTATTCCACACCAATAGTTCCTCCACTTTGTAATGTGTAGGCGTCTGTTAAAACTCTCGCGGTTTGTCTTGGTTCTTGCTCAGGTCGTTAGAGTCCACCACTAGTCTAATTTATCTTGGAAATTACTACCAGAATGGAGTTCTTTAACATGTGGAACCCAATTTCTGTTTGTTCTCTCAACATTTCCCTTTGCTAGCTTAGGGGTTCTCAAAGCAAGAGTCCCACACTGGAAGCAGTGCTGAGGCCAGTCAGAGATGCACAAGTGTAGGGGACACTGTAGCGGTTTGTGGTGACACACTCTGGGACAAGCCTACAGTCTGTGTGCTTTAAACAGCACTCCGGGTGGCCTTGACAGACACCCTAAGAGGATCAAAGACTGTTCTTTGGTCTTAGTCCAAAATAGTGAAGAAGAAACCAGAAAGCAAAGCCAATCAGTCAACTAGTTATAGCTCCCGAAGTCAACAATCAATAGCAGTTCCTATCCAGAATCCTCTTGAGGACGTAAGTCACCACACACCCTTTCTCCAGACCCTGCAGCCTCTAAACGTCATGCTTCCCCCATTTATGCTACCAAATTTTGCTCAAATCAGAAAGCCTGAGATTTGTAGTTGCTTTGGAAACTATGAATTATATTTTATTTTTTTGCATAAATATGGTAAAATTTTCGACAAAGTGATCACCACAGACTTTGGGCAAGTCAACATTTTTTATGGAGAGGTTCTTTACTGGTATTGTTGACACTTTGGTAGGAGAGAGTTTCGAGAACCAAAGTCTTACCTAAGATTATGATTTAGAGTATTTATTTATATAAAAGTATTTATATTTATATTTTATTTATACTTATTTATATGAAATATTTATATGAAAAACTTAAAAAAGAAATGGAATACATTTATCTATTGCTTACATAAGTAACTATCCATTAGGCAAGAAGTAATCACTTTAAAACGTGGTTATCTAACAATATCAAAAGAATGTGGAAGGAAGTGAATGCATGAAGTGGTATTTGTGCTAAATCTTAATAAGGGGAATCAATAAAAAATACAATTGGGGGGGATAAAATATATGGTATCACAATGTGCATAAGTTAGATTTTAATGAAACTGAAGAAGTATTTGCTGAGCACACAGTTTGTGACTGCAAAATGCTGCCAGTTAAGAGTTCAAGTCCTGGCAGAAGAGATGGCTTATTATTTGCTTACAATTCAAAACAGGAGTGAACTAACTATGATATGATGATGGTGGTAAGAAATTGTTGCAAAGAATCATGGGAGCTGAACCTTCTAAGGGTAAGGTAAGTCATCTCTTAGACTAAAATCAAAAGAGACTTCTTAGCATGCAATGCATAGAGGTTGAGGTGGGAATGGAATTGGAAACACACTGAGCTATTTGGGGATCTGGTCAGAATGAAGCTGGAAAAATAAAGGATTCCAATACCACAGTCAGGCGGTTAGATGGATCCCAAAGGTGCTGTTTACATCCTGAAGAACCAGCGTTAGTTTCAGTGTCCTGATGTAATTATTACCTGCAAGGGTTCACCTTTTACTGATCTAAATATTAAAAAATTGGGTACTGACTTGTGTCCCCTTTTCAATCAATCGTATATAGGGGTCTCAGTCCCACTGTTACTATGTAATTAACGAATCAACCAGGTGAGGGATGGCTCAAGAGTGATATTATTGCTTTGGTAAGGAGAGCCACAGGTCTTCCTTCCTCTCTCAAGTCCCTGATGGCAGAGAAGGCCACCATGAGCCAGAAAGTGAGAACTCACCAGAAGCAGAACTCTGACAGAACTTTCCAGCCTCCAGAACTGGAGAAAAGAAATCGCTGTTACTTCTGGCATCCACTCAAGGGTACTTTGCTATGGTAGCTGAGGGATTCAGGCAGAGCGCTGCTGGCATCTGGGCTGGAACTATCCGATGTTGTGGGGGCTCCCATATACTGCAGGATACTTAGTGTCTCTGATATATAACTATGAAATGCCAGTAGGATTATTCTGTCATGTGGCATTTCCCCTAACATCTCTAAATGTGCCTTAAGGCGGACCAGAACTTTCTGCCCCAGCAAAAGGTATAAAGATATCCCCTGGTGTCTTAGTGACCACAGGGGAAGAAGTCCACTCACTGTAGGTCAGGCATGTGTCACAACAGCAACAACAACCCCAACCTTCCCACCAAAAGGCTACAGCACTGGAGTAAGGTCTTTGTAGGAAGCAAGATCCCTTATCTTGTTATCAATTGACGAATGTGCCATGTGTCATTGAGAAAAACAACACCATCATGGTGGTACTCAAATAGTGAGTTCAAAGCCTGTCTAAGCCGCAGTGAGACACTGTCTCAAATGCCAAGGGTTAGTGTGTAGCTGAATGGAAAAATCCCTGTTCAGCATGCACAAAAGTGTGGGGTGCTATCCTAGCAGGTCTTGCACCCTGAGAGAAATCAAAACAAAATACAAAAAAACAAAAAAAATCACCAAAGGAACATTCTGATTAGTACTGGTCAAATCAATAAAGTCTGGAACTCCTTCATTTCTGCTAACCACCTTGGAAAAGGTAATTGTTGCGCTTTACAACACTGAGTTTGACAGCTACATGATGAACTTGAATGCGGAATCGTCTGAAGAAGCTGATTTTCTTACCTTGACGTAGCCCTGTTAAGCACTGGACACTGAACGGAGTTCTCTCCACCCCTGAAAGCTGGCTGTACTCTTCATTTGGAATTTACGGACAGTCTGTGTCTTGGCTTGTAATAACAGACTTTAAAGTTTCACCCATTCCAAATGGTTGCAAAACAACCCTCATTGTGGTTTCAATAGATCCTTGACAACTGGTAGATTTATTCACTTGGTAACTTGTTATTTCATTTTTCTGTTTTAAGTTTTGTGTCACTTTTTGTAAATTATACTTTTTTGTTAAGGAATTTGTCCAGATGACATGATTGAGTACCTTCTCCCAAGATCGCCTTTTCAAGATGTTTGTGGCGGGAGTGTTCTTGAAGACAGAGGTAATTTGCTCTGCCTGGCACAGAGGGAAGGATTATTTTCTGTATAGGAAAACAAAGTCATAGCCTCCTTCCTCTAAGGCAAAGGTCAGGAAGTTTTGTTTGCAGTCCCTGGGGTCTCTTAGGCCTAAGCTTAACTCTTATATAACAGTCACCTGGGCAGCTGCCACCATGGAACTCGAGGAGATGAGTGCCTTGGATGGCTCATGCATGTCATTTGCCGACTGCATGTGGAGCAGGCTGGCTGGCTTGTAAGCCTAACTGTAAGTAACTTTTCAGAGTTCCTGACTTGTCAGACCCTCCACAGTTCTTGATAAGCAGCCAAAGTTGCTGCCAAAACAGGGACAACACCAAGAGATATGCTAATGTGCGTAAGGTGGGGTGGAGCTCATGAGGCATCAATAGTAGACAAAGAACTACAGGCAGCCAAGGAATGCTGAGAGCTGGAGAAATAGTCTTTCCCGGGGAAGTGCACACCAATTGGTTATCCAACACCAAATGGTCAGCCCTGAAAACATACACATACAAGTCACATTACAGGGACTGAGCAAGTGGTATTTGTATAATTGAACACACACACACATACAAGCATGCATGCACATACACACCCATGCACGCACACACGTAAGCATGCGTGCACACATACGCATAGTATGTGGCAACATTTGGGGAAAGGAGTTTGAAAAAGAGAAAGAGTGAGTGCATGGGAGGGTTTAGAGGGAGGAAAGGGAAGGAGAAAATAATGTAATTATATCTCAGAAAAATTAAAACAAGATATCAATGCCTACAAATATCAATCTGTAATGAAATCTTTTGCTACACTCATTTCTCCCCTTCCTCCCCTTCCCCTCTCCCTTCATTCTTCCTCTCCCTCCTCCTCCCTTCCCACTCTTTCTTTCCTTTCTTTGACTTTTTTTAATCACTTTATTGCAGTTAACTCACAAATAAAAAACACCACACTGTCAGATCAAGCTAGCCACTGAAACACACACCTGTTCCCAGACTCTGCATTTCAATGAACTTCTGTACACTTGGAATGGCCATTCTGAAGCCACGGGTTTGGACTTCCACTCTCAGGTGCATTTTTATGCATTTGTCCACCACAAGGAAGGAGTTGGCAGGGTCGTAACTACAAAAACGCATTTATTTCCTCTTTCAGGGCTCATGTGTCATTTTGGCTGCACCCCTCCCTTCATCATCTATTGTTACCCTTTCTTTGTCTTTTCTGCAAATGTTACCAAACCCACACTGACAGCTGTTTGCATTTAAACATGTACATTACAGGCTAGGACCTTCACGTGAGGAAGAACATGTCCCATTTTCTCTTTCCAAGGCTTTATCACCTACCTGAAAGTTATATATTTTTTGATCAGCTTTGCTAAGTATCAGTTTTAATAATTCCCTTTCAAATGATAGCTCTGGACTATTGATTTCCTCTCTATCTGCCTCTTTCCTGTTTCATTCATTTTACTATGATATTATTTCCTATCTTTTACTTTGGGCTTGTGTTCTTTTGTCTTCTTGTCCTGGCTTCTTGAGCATATTCTACCACCATGTGCCAGCACAACTGGCTTCTGAAAAGCAACTTAGATTATTGGTTGATCACACCACTCTAATTTTCTAATATCAATATTAATGAATTACATGCCAGCAAGCACTGTTTTAACCTTTCACTCTCAGTTAAATTTTTATGCATAAAAAGTAAAGTTTGATGTTATAGTTTCGTTATCATTCACTTCGTATTTTCTCTTTGCTCTTTGCTTTCTTCTTTGACTCGTTGGTTGTTCAATTGTAGATAGATATTTAATTTAGTTAATATTCTGAGTATTTGGAGATTTCTAACATGTTTTACTATGGTACATGTTTAATTTTATATTATTGTAGGTTGAGAACATGTATTTCATATCCACTTCAGCAAGTGTTTACAAATTTGAAACTAATTCATGTTTTTGATGTTGTACATATTCAGTATTTTTTCTGAAATGTCAATTAGTGATGGAATTAATATCTATACATTCTGTATCATTTCTTTTTGTCTATTTGCTTTATCAATTACTCAGAGATGTGCTAAACTTTTCAAATCTATGGCTTCTTAAGCATTTTTTCTTTTCATTCTCTTACTTCTTGGCTTTCTTACTTTGACACTTTCTTAGCAGGTGCTTGCCCAGGAGAATACTAAGTCTTCTTGATGAAACAATCTTTTTATTCCCCTTCAACTCTGCTAGTGTTCTTGATCTCCAAATAGTCTTTGTGTGATATTACTCGAGCCACACAACCCTTCATATATCACGTGTTTAAATGTTTTGTCTTCATATGTGTATTTGTGTGTTGTTATCGACCCTCCAGTCTGTTTCCATATCTCTCTAAAGTGAAAGAAGTGGGGAAGAGAAGAGCTGAGGAAATGGCTTCCTTGACCAGTAGAGATCTGGTGTGGATGCTTGTGAATGTGTGTGCATGTGCATATGTTCTGGTCTCCTTTGGGTTCTTGCATGGATTCTTAAAAATCGGCATCCACATTGCCCCACTGTCAATGAATCTCTGACTGCTCCATGAAAGTAGACTCTTTGTTGTAGGGAGCTGCTAGCTCAATTCCCAACTGCCTGGCATCCAGAAAGAGCCAGAGTTCATGCTGGCAGCATGGTCCAGAAAGCTACCATTTCAAAATCATGCAACTTCTTTTTTCTGCTACTGCTGAATCAGGAAAACCTCTCTTAAAGGAGCCATGTTTAACTTTTTTTTGCCTAGAATTCCTTCCCAAACTCTCTCAGGTTTTAAGTGGGCTTTAGTCAACCAAGTTAGCAGGAGGGCTGCTTGTTTGTTCTTGGCTGCTCAGCCCTGAAATAATCATACAGAAACCATATTATCTGCAATACTGTTTGGCCAATAGCTTAAGTGTATTTCTGGCTAACTCATATCTTAAATGAACTCATCTCCATTAATCTGTGTATTGCCAGGAGGCTGTGGTTTACCCGGTAAAGTTCCAGCATCAGGCGGGACTACATGGCTTCTCCTGACTCCGCTTTCTTTCTCCCAGCATAATTCAGTTTAGTTTTCCCCACCTAGCTCTACTTTACCTTATCAGGCCAAGCCAGTTTCTTTATTCATTAGCCAATAGAAGCAACACATAGACAGAAGGACCTCCCACATCAACTCATCTTTATGATGACTGGCCTTTATGTTACCTTTCGCCCTTACCCACCTGCTGGGAGTTTTACTTCAGTTTATTTTCAGTATTATTTCTTCTATTCTTCCCTGGTGTAGGAGAATTGTCTGTATTCTGTCAATCATGTATTTTAATAAAATGCT
>LOJH01068734.1:0-10063 GCA_001685095.1 Ellobius talpinus
GTGTGTGTGTGTGTGTGTGTGTGTGTACATCTTTTTAGTTCAAGTAAATAGGTGAGAGGCTGGAGGGTGACCAAGCAGTTAAGAGCATACACTGGTCTTGCCAAAGACCTTAGTTTGGTTCCCAGCACTCATATTAGGCAGCTTACAATCTGTGACTTCAGTTCCAGGTGATTGAACATCCTCTTTTGGCTTCTGTGGACCCATGCGCTCATATACACAAACCCACCACCACCCACATCCACCTACCTACACACACACACACACACACACACAATCAAAATGTGAAATAAGTCTCAATAAACAGGCATGTAAAATATCAACATTGTCACCAATATTTCTTAATGTAAATTGCACCTAATTTGCAATATTTTGGTTGAGTATTTTATCTGGAATTTTTGTGAAACAAAATGCTTTTTTGCTATCTCTGGCTCATTTCCTCTCACATAACCTCAATCTTTTTCTGAAAGATGTTACTCTCCAATTATTCATCAAGTGCCATAAATTTCTACTAAGAAAAGTTGGCCAAATATCCTCAGCAAATGAAAAAAGTTATTACAAAGTCTCATTCAATCCTGACAACCATTTGTAATCATCTTCTTTTAATATGCATTTGGGAAGAACAGGTCATTTCAGAGCTCAATTAAAAAATTAATTTGTTCCTGTTGAAAATGTAGAGAGACATGAATCATTTATAACAGCTTATTTTGTATAAAAACATGAATTCATTCAACAGAAACATAATTTACTAGAAAATTTATTACATGGACAGCTTGGAAGCAGATGTGTTGGTTCAACGGGTATAAAGGCATGTCTAGCATCAATGCACGAAATAAGGAAATAATTTTATTAAAAGCAAACACAAATTAGTCTGGCATGTTACAGAAAAAAAGTGATAAGAATAGGTCTTTCTTGCTCCAAGCTTGATAAAATAAAAATTAATGACTTAATGGCTTTTAAAAAAACATGGTTTGCACTTCTAATTTTCAAAGAGGAAATGGATGAGTCAAGTTCCTGAAGTTCCCATTCATGTCTTCAGAGACCTCTAGTAAAAAGGATTAGACAGAAATTAGCTACAGGAGGAACTGAAGTTGTTTTGTGGCTAGGTTTTCTATTTGTATGTGGATACTGCGAGGAAACTGAGGCCAATCTATCCAAAGAAATGGATTCAACAAAATACTTCTGACTCCATAAATAAAGGGACAGGCATATTAAAATCAGTAGATTTTGCACACTGTGGTTACACTTCTGGATCACATGGTAGTTCTATTTTTAATTTTTTGAGGAAGTGCTAAAGTGTTTTCTATAATGGTTGAAGTAATTTATATTCTACCAGTAGTGTACAAGGGTTTGTGGATAAATTTGTAAGACGTTCTGTTCAGTGAAAGAAGTATGAGAATACAGATTTCTTTCTAGAAAAGATTACCAAAAAAACCCCAAAAAAACTTGGGATTAAAATAACAGGACCAGATAGACAAGTGAACTCCAAGAAGTGAAAATACAGCATCATGTCCACCCACAGCTGTCCATAGCCCAGTCCCCACTACATGAGTGTATCACTTTACACAGCAAAAAGATCAAGGTAGCCCAGAGAATACAGGATGTAGATTCCATGACTTTGAGGTAGGAAACTATCCAGGACTGTGTGACTGAACTGATGGTGGGGTCATTGGTTACAAGGTTCTGGGAAGGGAAGGCAGGAGAGGGCTCAGAATCAAGTGATTTGAGAAGGATTGGAATTGCTGTCTGTCTTTGACGAGAAAGTAGAGACTGTGAGAAGGGCTGTAGGTGATGAGAAGTGAAGCTGCAAAGGCAAGAAGACAGATTCTCTCTTGCGTTTGCAGAAAGGACCAGAAACCTACCACACCCTGGCCTTAGCCCAAGAAGACATACCGTGGAGTTCTTAGCTGTAAAATTACAAGATGAGAAATTCACCCGGTGGAAAATCCATTGTGCTGTCAGAACTTGCCCCAGCACCAGAATAAAAAGTAGTAAAGTGTGCTGAGATGATGGCTCAGACAGTAAAGCACTTGTCTTGGAAACATGAGGCTCTTGATTTGATCACCACAACCCATAAAACCAAACAAAACAAACTAAGAAAACCCAGTTGTGGCAAGCAGGTGCTTATAATCCCAATGCTGAGCGGAAGAGCCAATCAGACTCCTGGACCTGCCTGGAGGCCTGCCTTGTCTATTTCTTAATCTCAGTGCGATTGTGAGGATTAGAAACTCTTCCGAAACTGCTCAGTTCCAGAAATCTCCGTCTAAAATACAGATTGCAAGCCAGCGTGAATTTCCTTGCTCCCATGGAATGGTCAACGAACACATCTGATACTTGAGAGGTCTTTGCTATGGAAGAAATATCAAAAAAAAAAGGTGTCTATCCCCACCAGAAAAAGGAGATTAGAGTTTGGAGGATAAGACAGATAGAGTTTGAACATGAAAATAAATTTTTGAAACGTTAATATTTGAAGAAAAAAAAGATTAACAGAGAGGAACACTTACTACTCCTCTGCTAAGTGGGCACAACAGTATTAAGCCAACTTCTAATGACTTATCATTATGCCCATAATTAGTATGTCTCTCACCCCTCATGAGAGAAGCTTCTGTTTGCCATAGATAGTGATTATCACAGAGACTCACAGCTGACTACAAAGTGCTCAGCTCTGAAGTACACACATATAGCACCTCTTCCTCCCACGGCTCAGGGACTGTCCAGGAAGAGGATCCAGAAAGAGTCTAAAAGGCAGAGGCAGTGGATAACTGCAAGGAAACGAGGTCCTCTGAACACAGCAGGGAAACAGCACACACAAAGTGGTTGTGACATGTGAAAAACATGTTCAAGTTCAAGCCAGAACAATCCCCAGCATGGAGCAAGGCACACAATCCTACCCCTGGCCATGGTGCTGCTGTTTTGTGTTTTCTTTTCTTTTTTTTTTCCAAACTACTAGGAGAAAGAGAAACTGTTCTAAAAGTCTAGCTCTGGTAATTCAACCACAATCCAATGGGAGACCATGTATCCAACAATATTTAGGCATCACAAATTATTCTTAATGGGTTAAAAAAAAAAGAACAAAAAAGACAGAAAGTCAGATGGACAGGGAAGTGGGAACAAATATGGCCAAAATATACTGAACAATATTCTCAAAGAACTAATAATAATTTTGGAAGAGTAGAAGTTGATACCTGTTAAATAAACCAGGAATTCAAAGTACATTTATTTTTAAAAAGACTTCATTTTAAAATATAATACCTGAGACTAAGTCTGTTCATAGACACACTGGAGAGAGTTAAAAAAAACAAAAAAACCCTCCCCAAGTGGTGGTGGCACACGCCTTTAATCCCAACACTCGGAAGGCAGAGGCAGGTGGATCTCTGTAAATTCGAGGCCAGCCTGGTCTACATGAGCTAGTTCCAGGACAGGCTCCAAAGCTACAGAGAAACCCTGATTTGAAATACCATAAAACAAACAAACAAACAAAAAACCCAACAAACAAATAAACAAAAACCTCTTCCAAATATTAAGGGGTAGACAGAGGATAAACTTAAGTTTATAAGCTTGGGAAGTAAAATGAAACTTCTAGAAAGAAAAAAACAAACTGAACAATGTTAAGGATTAACTTATCAAAAAAGAAGCCTGGCCTTTGCCCTTGACTCTAAGGAGCCATCTCTCATGTCTTCAGTGTCATGTCTGGATTACAGCAGCAGTCTATATTATTTAGCATTTGTGTGTGTGTGTGTGTGTGTGTATGTGTGTTGGGGAGCTGGCACATGTTGCTATGAGGGTGGACACATGCTTGACCAGATACACGTGGAGCTCAAAGAACAACCTTGGGTGTTGGTCTTTGTTGTCTACCTATTTGGGGACAGATTCTCTTTTATTTGCTGTAAGATCACTGGGGTGACAGGAATGCATTTCACATCTGGTTTTAGGTAGGTTCAGATCCACTCACTCCAGTTCTCATACTTGCATGGTAAGAATTTTAATCTCTGGGCATTTATCTCCCCCGAAAATTTTGTATAACTTTCAGTTTGTTAAAAAACCCACAGTCATTTAACTGTGAAGATGAGCCTTCATTCTTCCTTTTTTTATCTGTTCATTATTTTATGTATGCATTTTTATATGAGTTTTAATTTAAAAAGCTGAAACTGCCCCAGAAGCCAAAATTTAACCCAGGCTGACTTTGAATTCATGATCTTTCTGTTTCAGCTCCAATTACTGGCACTATAGGTGTGTATGGCCAAAATTGAAATACTATCAATTTCCCAACGTAGAATCCACTGAGTGAAGAAGAATCCAAGTCTTCATGTTGAAGGACCCTACCATAATACTAAGTGAACATGTTAGTGAGTTCTCAGTTCTTTCCAAAGGGTACAGTTCCCATGTCCCTCAACAACTGGGCATGGTGTGGGCAAAGAGAATAGAATCAATGCATACTGCATCTAAGTTGGCATTGATAACAGGTTTATCTGCTCCTTGACCGACAACAAAATTAGGGATGTGGAGCCAGGGCCGCCATTGTTTAAGTATCTGTCTTAAGAGCGCAGGGACCTGCGATCAAATCCACAGCACAAAAAGCTGGGTGTGGTGGCATGAGCTCAGAACCACAGTGTTACAAAGGTGGAGAAGGGCAGACCCCCTGGAACCTGATGATCAGCAGGCTTAGTCTTCTTCATGAGTTCCAGGCTCATGAGAGACCCTGAATGCACGGGACCTGCACAGGTCTGTACCAGGTGGGGTCCCAGAGCTGGAAGGAGAGATGGACACACACCTCCATCCTTAACCTGTAAGCCATATCCAGTTGATAGCCACTTGCAAATGAAAAATTAGCTTCTCCAAGGGAGTCTTACCTACTAGGGAAACAAGCTACTCTTAAGGATAGGCCTGGCAGTAGACGCCCAACACAAAATGAACTCAACACCATCTTTGACATTGCTTTGTCTTGCAATGTTGTCAGGGTGTTTTTCTTTGTTAGTTTGGTTGTAGCTGTTTTCCTTTTTTTTAACCTTATAGGTTCATTGTGTATATTTTATGGTGGGTTTGGGTTTTTTATGTGTGTCTCTGCATTACACGTGTTTCTTATCTTTTTCCTTTGGTTCCTTTCCTTGTCTGATTGTTTTGTCATATTCTGATTTGATGTTTTTAAATTTATTTTAATATTATTCTTTAGGTGGCTGCTTGTTTGAATTTAGATGAGAGGGGAGATGGGAGGAAATGGGAAGAATAGGGGGAGGGAAACTATAATCAGAATACATTATATGAAAAATCTATTTTCAACCAAAGGAAAAAGCTGGGAAGTAGCCAAGGAACAACATCTGAAGCTCTTTCTGGCATCCACAGGGTCGTGTTCACATGGTCCATGTTACTTCACATACACATGCATCCATACACATATGCACAGATGCACAAAGTCAAGTCACATTGGGACCAGGAACAAATGACTTAGGTCTAGCCAATGGACTTATCAGTAGCTATTTCCCTGGTCTCCAAATGTAGAGCTGGAACTGACATACCTAGTGTTGCTATCTCCCCCACGTCAATCTTTGAACTATTGAAGTGATTGACATCTGAGACAGAAACAGTCCAAGTAGACCTCTCCAAAAACAACTACCCACTGTCCCACTGGCCTAAATAGAACATCTATGCTAGGAAAAGGGTTGGTTTCTAGTGCTATCCTTAAGGGCTTAAGCATGCAGTGGTCTCATGGTTGTTCCAGTCAGTTCACTGATCTTGTTGCAGAACATGCTGGACATGACAGCAACTTATCTATCTCTTAGGCAAGCATGTGCAAGCTTCAGTTGTGAGTGCTTTGTCAGATGCATGCTCTTGCCAGAGTATATTAATTAGCATGACCTGAAAAATACACAAATGTGGCTGTTGATCTGAAAATCTTTTTCTAAATCAGTCCAATCAGAATATCTCACTGAAGGAATTCAGGAGCATAACAGAACTGGAGTTCGAGCTCTGTGAAGTGTTGCCAGTTGACATGGCAAAGATGGTAGAGCAGGAAGGTGAGTACGAGTTACAGTTATCTGTGGAGGTGGGACCCTAGTCCATCCTCCTCCCTCTTGCACGTTTTCCTCAGGAATTGAGATTCACCCAAGTACTGAAGAAGCCACTCCAGAAGTCATGTCTGAAGCAGGAAGACCCAAACAGTGCTGAGAGAAAGACAGTCCTGGTACCTCCATTTCAGGTCTTAATGCACACACACACACATCCTCCCACTAAAACATTTGGCTTATGAGGTTTTTTCTTCTTTGCCATCACAAAAAGCCACACTGAAGAAATCTGCTGTAGTTGTCATTGAGCTGCTACATGGATGGGGAAGCCAAATGTCAACTGGGTGAGTTTGTCTTCATTCTTCAAGAGCAGTCTGAGCTGCAAAGAGGCACCAGTCCAAGCTCATGATCATCAGCACACAGACAACACCAACCTACTCTATGCTCTAATGTGAATGTTCGGCCTCTCCACCCAACCCAGAACACCTCTAAAGGGTAACGTTAGCAGGACCAGCTAACCCCTTATCACTATGGCAGCACAGCCCCACTTATAAGCCCAGCGTACATCAGCCCATTCTTGTGGGTATAATACCTAATAAATTTTATAAGTGACAATTTTCCTCTAAAAATTTACTTTCCAAAGAAGCCATCTTGTGATAGCATGTTATTTACAAGCATAGAGAGAGCTGGAGAGGGGCAATTAAGGGAGCTGAAGCAGACAAGGGGAGGAGATGGGCAAGGAAGCATTATTATTCTTGATAAAATTTGTTAAACTGTTGGAGTTTTTTTTAAATTCAATTGTGCATTTTATAATGATTTAAGTATGGTGTTAAAAGATATAAAAAGATTTTATAAATACAGCACTGGGGGAACCATTCAAATCAGAGTTCAGAATTATTTTTGCTTAAGAATCTTTAAAACTGAGCTCCAGGGACCCTCTAATGAACCAACAATCCAAACTTCTTAGCATGTTTCTCCACACATCCTCTTGCTACTTTTATCATTTCCTGTGCTTTTTGAAGATGCATGAACGTTCCTCGGTCACATACACCCCCACGATGGAAACACTCAGCCTTTGATGTTTTCCTTCCTTGCTTCACACTATCCTCGATCCTTGAAAAGAGTGGAGGGCAGGCAGGACCGTGGACGTATTGAAGGCCAGCTTGCAGCTGAGATGTGGATTTGACTGCTCATCTTCAACTGAATATGTTTCAGTTTAGGGTGTGTCTAATTCATCATCCTAACAGGAAGCAGATATCTGGTGATTCAATGGGTCATATATACCTCACGTTATAGATTTCACAAAGTCTGTATAGAATGCTCTAGGACTGGGTTGGTCAGTAAAGCACTTGTCTTGTAAGCATACAGACTTAAGTTCACTTCCAAGAAGTGCTGGATGCAGAGGCAAATACATGGAATCCCAGTATGGGAAACAAAGAAAGGAGGATGTCTGGGTTATTATGGCCATTCACTCTACCCTTACTGCTCTGCCCCAAAGCCAGTGAGGGACACTGCTTCAAAGGATATGGATGAACTTCCTGAAGACAACACTTGAGGTAGTGCTCTGGACTGCACACAGGTTCACACCATTGCACATCCATCCACATACACAAATATGGGCACGCATCCGATAAAAATAGTGTTCCAATTATACTTGTCTGTCCTGGCGTCAAGGACCCTGAAATCCATAGTTTTAGGGAGAAGACCAAATCTAACAAGGGCAATGATTTGTCAAAGAACAGTGAATGCTTATTAACAATAGGTGGTAGATAAGATTTAGAACCATACTCACTCTAGACAGGGGAGCTATTGAGATACTTCAGGTTTCTCTATACCATGACATAACTGTTGAAATCCAGATCCTGGAGCCCTAAGATCAGCTCTATAGAAAACAGACTATTTTAGTCACAGCTTCATGGCAGACATACTGCATTGGCCTCCAGGGAACATCGTTTCACACATACTGCATTGGCCTCCAGGGAACATCGTTTCACGTACTGTCTTGGACTTTTTATCTGTGAAGCTAAGCTGTCCACACTTTAAACAGGGTCTGTGCTCCTTTGATCCCATGAGGAATGCTGTTATTTCAAAGGACAGAACCACCTAATGACAAATCTGTTTAAATCATCTCCTCCTTGTGGGTGTTGCCTGCTAGTCTTTTGCATCATCCTGTTTTTGTTTATTTATTTGTTTGTTTAAACATCTTAAGGATACCATAAACACCATTTTGAAGGCAACACTTCCGAATGGATCTTAAAACTGAACTATGTTCTAGACTGGAAAAGGGCATTTCCCACATACTAAGATACCATTTCCCACTAACGGATCCATTCATTTCTTTGAAGAAGCTCTTTAATGCCATTGTCACTCCAATTTGTAAGCAGAGTGCTAAAACATAGAATTTAGTGAATTTTTTGTTGCTTTTTGTTTGTTGTTATTTTTGGTTTTCTTGTGAGGTTGTAGTTTGCTTTTAATGCCTTATTTTATTTGGGTTTGGGTGTAGCTTAGTTTTGGAGACAGGGCTTCTATGTAAATCCAATCTGACCTTGAAATTGCAGCAATCCTCTTGCTGCTTCTATGTCCAAGTGTTGAGATTAGTAGTGCTTTGCCACACCCACTTTTTAGATGACTTGAAATCAGAGAGGGGAACACTGTATTTTCCATACAACATCTCTTTGTGTACACTGTGGGCATCTATGAAATGCTTTGGAGAAGAGGAAAAGACAGCCAAAAGGGTATCACCCGACTGAAGTGTGCAGAAACCTTTCCCATTGACAACTGCCAACCCAGGTCATTGTTCTAAGGAAAGGCTGAATAGATCCTGAAAACCCAGTCATTATCATAGGCAATCATCTTTCTGCTTTTCATTTTTGGTCCCATTCAAGGAAAAAAATTGGCTGGAGCAATAGGCAGGAAGGTACAAGTGCCTATTACCAATTCTAACAACTCTGAGGTCAATTCTCAGATCCTATGTGATGAGAGAAGAGAAACAACTCACACAAGTTTTCCTTTGAAATCCACATCTCTCTCTCTCACACACACACACACATGCACACATATGCATGCACACAATATAATTAAAAATTTTTTAAAAATATAAAGGACTGTAGTATCGTGATAGTTCTCAAAAATCACAGGAATTTGTTAAAAAACAATATTAAACACACCACACATATTCATACATACACCAACAAATAAGGCATATATCTACCCATATTTACTATCTCAAAAAAGGAAATCCAATATAATTCCCTTATTTAAAACTTTTATACATTATCTCTTTTAGTATATTTTGCATCTTAATTCCAAAAATGCATTTTTATTAAGGAAAAAGGGAGAAATTTATTACAAGCCAGGAAATCCAAGCCATGGCATACAAGGTACCAATGAAATTTGATGCCATCCCATTTTAGTCTCTTGCAGTGTGGACCACAGAGGCCTTTGAAGCTTCACCATCTATCAGTGTGTCCATATTTCAGCTACCAGTGAGGTCAATACTGCTACTAAATAAAACACAAGATTTTAAAGGAATCCGAGCTATGGTAATGGTTGTGCTCTTTACCTCAAATGATTCAAATTCTAGGTTAAGTACTTCTCTTGTCACCACAGGGTGTGTGCGTGTGTGTGCGTGTGTGTGTGTGTGTGTGTGTGTGTGTGGTGTGTGCAAATACATATAGATGCTATTTACCAACATGAGTCCTTTGTTGATTCAGGTTCTTTAAGATTTAGTCAAGTATGTACAGAAACATTAACATGGACCATGTGTTTTGGGAAAAGAAAAGCAGATTTTGTAAGATGAATTAGCAAGGAAAACATGGAATAGAAGATGCTAGTGATGCTGAATTCATATATTTCCAAGTTTTCTTTTATACAAAAAACCAAGGAGCTGAATTTTTGCTTTGGAGGCAGGTGTGAACATAGATTATAAAGTGCTTTTGTTATTTAATTGGCTTATGAACTTCAAAAAGAGTCCCATGCAATTATTTTGTCCTCTTGGCCTTAATGTTCATTAATTTTTTACAGTTTAATAAGGTTAAGAATTATGCTCCCACCTCCCATTTTATATA
>LOJH01068744.1:0-10061 GCA_001685095.1 Ellobius talpinus
CATTGCCCCACCTCTACTTCCTGTCTGGTTGACCTGCCTATATTTCCTGCCTGGAATCATGTTTATTTAAAACATGATTGACAGAATACAGACAATTCTCCTGCACCATGGTTCTCTATCCTGTTGAAGAGTCTATGATTTCCCAAATCTTCATATGTATACATCAATCCATCAATTATATATATATATGATTGTATAATCATGTATATATTATAGTGTATAATATTTATATATTATATATAGTATGTGTATCTGGACATTCATTATATATAATGTTTGTATTGCATGCATGTATACAAACATATTTTGTAAAATAAATATATTTTGCTTAAGTTGATTCTTTTTTCTTTCATCCAAAAATTGCAGCTGAGGCACTATTGTGCTTTCTCCTGACTGGAATACACAAACATTAGGGGGTTTGTAGTGAGCTCTTCTAATCTGAGACTATAGAGACTTCCTTTTATTCTATCTTGGGACTTTCACAAGAAATGTTTGCCTGCATGAAGTAAACACTTACTGGTTATAGAAGACATTTCTAATTACTACAGAAGATGGAGAAAAGAAAGCTAGTCTGTGGATAGCAGCTGCACACCAAAAGCCACCATGGCAGTGTTATGACCATAGTCCAGAGCAGTGGCTTTATTTACATGTCTGTTCTAACAAGCTCAGAACATGAACATGCACATGCATGTACACACACACACACACAGTAAGTTCAGGAAACATTCTACTTAATTTTAATAAATTTATACGTGAAAGTGAACAAGGATTAAAATCATGATTTGTACAAACGGACATCCATTAGCAAGCATGACAACACCATATGTGATGTTTATAGCCACAAGTTTGTCTGTTTTCCTGACCACAGGGGAGGACCATCATATTGTGACCTTTATTTCCTTAAGACTCAAGGTAGCCCAAGTTTGTAGGGTGAGGAAGGTGAGGGGCCCTAAGTTGTAAGTTGTTTGAAAGTCATTAACTATTTCAATATTTTGCTGTCCTTGAAAAAGGTTATTTGTTAAATTGTATTAGCTAGCACATTTGTCTCCAAGAATAAGAATGCTCTAGGGGTCAGGAGCCTCAAAATCTCCTGAGGTGTCAATTATCACCTCACCTTCTGCCATATTTGAAGGTTTGCTCATCTTAACTGTACAGCACCCTACAGCTTCCATTTGTGAACACGTAATTGTTTTCAGAGTCATTTGAACTTAAGAATACATCTCAGCATAGGAACTGGGAAAGTAGGTATATTGGCATCACACCACCTGCCACAGCACAGGGTTGCAAATACTAGAAGAGAGTAACTTGTCCAGGACAGAGGTAGTGAGCAAACTATCTTCCATCTCTGTGCCAACGGCTTCATCTTCCACAGCACAGGCCCCTGGGAACATGATTGACTCTGGAGCTGCCTCTGCTTCAATCCTTCTGGGGCAGTTTGGGTATTGAATGTTCTTCAAAACTCCACACATGAAGAGCTTGGGTGTCAGCCTGTAATACTATTTGGAAATGGTGGAACCTTCAAGAGTTTGGACCTAGTGTAAGAAAGGTAAGTCTTTGGAGTATGCTCTCTGGGGGGATACTGGGACCCCTGGCTCTTCCCTTTTCTTTGTTTACCAAAGACATCATGAGGTGAGCAGCGTTACTCCATCAAGTGCCTTCTACTGTGATTGCCCCAAAGCAATGGCACCACGTGGCCATGTAGAAAAACCTCTGCATCCATCAGTCAATCTCTCTCTTTTTCAGTTTTTATCTCAGCTGTTTTGTCACTGAAAACCAACTGACATACAACAACAACAACAACCACACACACACACACACACACACACACACACACCACGGGGGCTACAAGATAGGCTCAGGGCACCTCCAAGTTCAGCTTGGATACTTGCTTTTCAAATTGATGGAATAAGATCATCTGACCTGTACTGACTCTCTCATTAAAGAGCTGAATGAACTTGGGCACCCTTCTTATTCCCTTTATAGTTGGGATTTCCTGTTCTGCTAATGAGATTACTAGAATGGTTTCTAGTTGGAAAAATTGAAAATATTTTTCAGTGTTTGGTGGCACAAGGCAAACAATAAATTATCAGTCACAAACATTATTGTAGTTATTGCCGTGTCCATCTTGAGCTGATGTTTTGTGCCTGGGGACCTGGGTCATAGAGCAATTCCATGGAAGGCCTCAGATGCTCTAGTTTAGCATCTGGTAGAGTGGAAACATTTCTAGAAGAGATAATAGGCTTTGCTGTACTCAAGAGAAAACAGGGCTTCAACTTAGTTTCAAAGAGAGCTGAGTGCAACTATGTGGTGTTGAATCACATGGGTTATCCTTCATTACAAAGATTTCTGAAAATGAGTAGATTCTTTGAAAATGTTGTATAGGGGATTAAATGAGATGTCATATAAGAGGCACGTGAGAAAGAATTCTCAAAACCTGATATGTTGGCTAATATTGTCAGCATGACAGGATCCAGAATCATGGAAGAGACAAGCTTCTGGGTAGGACTGCAAAAGATTCCCTAGATCATCTTAACGAAGGTAGAAAGATACACCCTCAATATGGGCAAAGTCATGACAAAGGCTGGGATCTCTAGCTGCATAAGAAGGAGAAAGTGGCCTGAGCCCCAGAATTCCTCATTTTGTTTTCTGACTGCTGATTGTGGATGCCCTGTGCTCAGAGGTCTCATGCTCTTGATGGCATGCCTTTCCTCCACATCAGACTGTACCCTCAAACTGTGACTCGGAACAAAACTTCATTCTTCAAGCTACTTTCCTCAGCTGTTTGATCACTGCAACAAGAAAAATAACTCCAGACACGGGGACACACACATTTGCACACAGAAAACCCATAAAAACAAAACCGGAAACCATAATATATAAACAAAAGATCTGTAAGTTAAAAAAACGAAAACAGACTGATGTGAGATGCCCTGCTGTGTACTGAGAATATGTCTTATTACTATTGGTTAATAGAGTAGCTGCTTTGGCCTATGGCAGGGCAGAATATAGCTAGGCAGGAAAGCCAAACTGAATACAGGAGGAAAGAAGGTGGAGTCAAAGGAGATGCAAACAGCCTCCAGGGAAACAAGATGTGAGATAACAAGTCTCGAGCCTCATGGTAAAATACAAACTAATAGAAATGGGTTAATTTAAGTTCTGAGAGCTAGTTAATAATAACCCTGTGCTAATAACCTAACAGTATGTAATTAATATTAAGCCTCTGACAGTTATTTTAAAAGCAGCTGCAGGACCAGGTAGGACCAGAAACCTCCAGGGACAACAAACAAATAAAAACCAAAAAGCCTTAGAGATTTCATTGTGAGATTAAAAACAACAAAAGGAACAAACAAAAATGAAACCTCTAAAACTGTTACTGAGTTAATTTTGTGTTAGTCAACTACTGATGGGCATGTGACCCATTCTTAGGAGTGGTTTGTGTACCCAGTGAAACTCCATTGGAAAAAAATAACTTTTGTAAGTAGTTATCAACTGGCGATAGCTTCTGGGTTAGGATGGGGCTTTAGGTGGGGAAGTGGAGAGGACCTGGGAGGAGTTGGATGAAGGGAAACCATAACCAGAATATATTGTATGAAAATCTAATTTCAGTAAGTAAAAAAAGGGGGGGAAGTAACTAACACAGTTGTCTACCTGAGAGCAGTGGCCAAATTCTCCTGAGCCATGTAAAGTAAATTTATCAATCAAACTGAAAAGAAAATATATAGTTAGGCATAGGTAGTTAATATAGTTGTAACATATGAAAGATTTAAAGACAAATTTTGTCAAAAACAAAACAAATTGTATTGTTACAAATAACATGTACAGGATAAATAAAAAATAAAATCCTTTCATGCAAAGACAACGATAGGCAAAGAAATGTTGGGCAGATGCCTCATAAAGAAAGCGGACTTGGCAGTATAAATACCAGACGAGTGGGATTCCACCGTGGGAGTCTTCAGTAGAGAAGGACGGAATGGAATCCGATGCTAAATTTGAGTGGATGGTAAACTATAATTTCCAGAATTGATGAAAGACCTCAGGTTCCTTATTCAGTAATTATCATGAAGCCAACCAGAGCAGCGGTAAACCCTTAACAGGTAATCATAGTAAAATCATAAATAAAGATGAGAGAAATCTTGGAGGCAGCTAAAAGAAACACGGTCGTGTGAATACGGCCGAGAAACGGCAGAAGCCAGAGGACTGTAGGATGATATTGTTCACAAAAGTAAAACTTAAAAGTTCATTGCTTGGGTCATAAGAAAATTATCATTTTTATTATTGCTTTAAAAGTCAGCTTACTCGGAACAGTAATCACATGCTGCACAAGGAAAAGATGTTAGAGATTAGATTGACAAGTGAAGGTAGGAAAAAGATCTAAATGCAGACGGCATTGGGCAAGGCTGTAAGCAAGAGACCATGGAGCTCAGAGGAGGTGTTCCACCAGGACGGAGTTACAGCTGCTGCTGATGCAGGTGAAGATCCCCACTGACCACCAACAGCTTCTGGAAACAGAGACACTCGTGGGGTAAGACTGTGCTCCTGTTGCAGGCCTCTGCTCTTCACTGCTACTACAGCATGAACTCGTTTTGGCATCTAGGCAAAGATGGTTGCTTCTTAGATATTTTTTGAGCTTTTGTTTCTCACTGCATAGCAAGTCGGCATCCAGGCTTCAAAAGCCTGCGAGCTGCCTTGCACTAGGCTGTGCATTGTAAATGGGCCATCTGCTTCCTTGTGAAGGATATGACTGAAAGTTATGAGGCTGGAACACACACATACAAACCATACAGAGAGACTCACACACATAAAGACAAACACACAGAGTGAAAGACAGACACAGAGAGACATACATAAACATGCACATGCATAGAATGATATGCACATATAGAGATACATACACATAGAAACACACACACACACTACTGATGGGCATGTGGCCCATTCTTAGGAGTGGTTTGTGTACCCAGTGAAACTCCATTGAGAGAGAGAGAGAGAGAGAGAGAGAGAGAGAGAGAGAGAGAGAGAGNNNNGAGAGAGAGAGAGAGAGAGAGAGAGAGAGAGAGAGAGAGAGAGAACCATCTTCTATCCCTTCTAACAACTTACAGACTGGGGAAGACCTACTTATAAATGAGTAGATCAACTTAACTACAAGAAAAAAGAATGTAGAAAGAAAAGATTATAAGATAGAAAATGCAAAACCTACCAAAGAGAGTTAAAAATAGCTACAGCATATTTTTCATAAAGAATTCAATGTCACTAATTTAAATGCAGAGCAAGAAAAATCCAAAATTTTACTTCATGCTTAGAGCTAGAATTGCTACAGAACAATAAAGGCATACCTCAGTCAGAGCACCACACATATTTCCATCCTGTATGTAAGAATAGATTGACTTGAAGTTATGATTTAACAGCAAAAAGACATGGAAGATTAAAATGTGAGAAACGTGGAGGTTTCTGGGAGACCCTAGCTTCCTGCAGCTTCTGTAGGAGCTAGCTTGCTGGGTGTAGGATGGGATGTTTGCCTTCTCTACTGAGCGTTCAGTAAGTGGGCATCTCTTTGAAGCAAAGGCAAACACAGAGCTCTGGCTGTCTTCCCAAACCTTCCAGCGGGATAAAAAGTTAAAACAAATTCTAGTGTTCTATAGTGTCCTGCAAACCTCTCCTGAACATGACAGGGGAGAAACCAAAGGACAAAGCAGAGGAGTTCAGAAAGGTGTGAAGCAGAATTACCCTATTGAATGATCACGACATGAGATGCTGATCCAGGCTAATATGGTCAGGCCTGCTGATGCCAGCATCCCCTCTTCTCCATCTGTCTATGGGTAAAGCGTGTGTACAGTCCCAGGGATAAGCAACACTGTGTTCAGTGCAGAAACATGAGCCAATTGGAATTCTTAGACATTGAAAGTTATGTCCAGATCAATGTCAAGGAGGCAAAACAAAGTTCTGTTCAGTGTTACTCCTCAGTTCAGCTGAAATTTGTGCCTGCTGGATGGAGGAAAAGAAACAAGAAGAGTCCAGCACCTATCCTGTGTCTGCCCAGAGAGGAAGGGATCAGTAACCTCAGTTTAGTTAACAAAGCAAGCTTGGTGAGTGTATGTATATATGTGTGTGTGCGCACATGCATGCACATGTGTGCATTGTGTGTGTGCACCTGTGGATAAATGTATTCCTGCATATGTTTGTACTCAAATGTGCCTCTGTGCACACATATTTGCATGTGTGATGTATGCATCTATGCATCTGTGCACATGTGTGCCTGTGTATGTATAAGCATGTGCAGGTCTGTGCCGGGGTGTGTGCTGCGCTGGATATGAATGTGTGCTCATACACTCATGTGTGTGTTCATATGGATGTTTATTTGTGTATACTTGTACAGACATGAATATATGGGCATTGTGTGCATTTGTATGCTCTTGTACTCTTTTGCACATGCATGATATATGTACATGTCAACATGTGTTGTTTGTATTAGTGTGTGTATTCATATGTGCGTGCCTACATATGTATATCTATATATTTTTGAGATGGGAATGTTAGAGAATGAAAAAAATTACTATTTTCACTTAGGCCATCAGAGAAGGTGCAATTTATAAGGTAAAATTTGAGCAGAAACATAAAAAATAAAATCAGAAAAGTAGCATTAAGACATCTGGAGAAATAAATGAGAAAGAAGACACAAGTGAGAATGAGAGAGATTCTATGTTGAATGCTGGGATGAGGAAGGACCTGAACTCAGATCCTCAGTACCTACCTAAAACCCAAGTACACATCTATAACCCTTGTGTTGCAGGAAGGATAGAGAGGCAGGCTTAACCAGGAGGCTTTCTGAACAGCTGTTCTAACTTCCGGTCAAGTCCCTGGTCTGTGAGACACTCTGTCTCAAAAATAAGATAGGGAGTCATAGGAGAAGATACTGATGTTGACCTCTGTCCTCCATATGCAGACATCCTGTGAATTTACACAGACACAAACCACACACATTCACACACTACACATACACACACAGGCAACACACCATACCCATACATTCAACACAGACACACACACCACACATACACACACAGGCACACACACCATACCCATACATACAACACAGATACACATACCACCCATACACACCGACAGACACACACTGCACACAGACACACACACACAGACACACACATACCACGCCGACAGACACATTGACAGACACACAGACAGACATACAACACATAGGCTGACAGATAGACAGACACACACTACCCAGAGTAAAGCCATAAAGGGGATCTCAGAAAACCTTGTAATTCATGGGTGGCTTTGGCTCCTGTTCTGATTTTGGATACAAGAGTGATCCAAGTTACATTTAAAATTTTCCACCTTGGTTTCCTTGTAACAACAGACAAAAGTTACAAGAGTTCAAGCCAGGAGATCAAGGGCACAGAAGGTTCTTGGGGTCACCCAGGTGGGTGTGGTGGCAGTTTAGCCGTGATAATAGTCTGTCATGTGGCCACTCCACAGAAGGGAGAGGCTCTCTCTCCCTCACAAACTTGATCCATACCTGGAGACTTCTGACAACCCAGGGGCTATGAGAAGGCTTATTACTCATGCAACCTGGCACAGGGAGGGCAGGGAAGGCCCAATGAGCTGCAAGGAAGGAAGGTGGCTTGGGGCTCTCTGCTGGTCAGGGAATGGGGCTTGAACCTCTCATAAGTTCCAAAGAGGAAAACGTGGGCTTTCTCAAGCTTTCCCTAAGACAGAAAAGAAACATGGAGGCTTAAAGCTAAGCAGTTATCCAAAAAACTGACCCCGAACCCTTGTCAAACTGTGGGACAGAAGAGGGAACCCCAGATTCCTGAGCTCTTATTTATTTATTTATTTATTTATTCATTTTTATTTATTTATTTAACATGTAAAGTTTCCACTTGGAGTGGGATTCAGGGTTAAGAGAGAAGGAAGTTAAATAGAGTTCCTCCATCCTAGGATATTTTAGCAAATAAAAGTTCAGAAGACATGAAAACATCAATACGAAACTTGTTGTATTTGTCCATGGATTTTTCTTCTTATTTTCTATTGAGAGTTTATTTAAATCATGCATATATATATATATTTGAGCTATACATTTTCTCCACTCCCCTTGCTTCCTCTCCCCTCCCCTTCAACCCTCTCCCAAGGTCTCCATGCTCACAATTTACTCAAGAGATCTTGTCTTTTTCTACTTCTCATGTAGATTAAACCCATGTATGTCTCTCTTAGGGTCCTCATTGTTGTCTAGGTTCTCTGGGATTTGTGATTTGTAGGCTGGTTGAAATTATGGTCTTTACTTTAAAAAATAATCCTTTCCACTACTCCCCAATTAATATTCCTGGGAACAAGGTCCATGCTCTGAAGATTAAAATCGTTCTGTGAGGGCTGGAAAGATGGCTCAGCAGTTAAGAGCACTGGTTGCTCTTTCTGAGGGCCCAGGTTCAACTCCCAGCACCCACATGGCAACTCGCAACTGTCTGTAACTTATGTTCTAGGGGATCTGTTACCCTCATACAGACAAACATGCAGGCAAAATGCCAATGTATATAAAATAAAAACAAATTTGTAAAAAAAAATGTTCTGTGAGTACTTGTTGATTGAAGGGCTTGGCAACACTCCAGCATTGTGCTGACTTGGAACGCCATGCCACCTTGCTTATTTCTCGAGCTGAACACTGACTGTGAAGTGAGATTGCCTTAGATGTCCTAGACTATAAAACTGGCAGTGCACACCCGGACTTATTGCAGACGTATTTAAATATCTGGAGCATAGCAAAGGGTCTTTTACTTGTAACTTTTATTGCAAAAGTGACCTTTTATCATTTTATAGCTAATTAAGGATGCAGCTGTGCTAGATAGAATGGCCCTAAAATAGCGACCTGGCAGTCTGGTTTTTATTATCACTTTTTGCCATAAAATAAGAAAACATATGGTCCTGAGCACAGTGGATTTCTTTCTGAGTCTTGTCAGAACAAAGAGGGATCTGGCTGGGTTCAATGATCCCAGGAATCCTCTCAAAGTGGCATTGTACAAATAATAACAAAATATGCAGGCTTCAAGAACAGGGGAACAGCTGTGAGATTCTACACAGCTGCTGGAATAGACCCTTGGCCGCCTTGTCAAATTCAGCTGAAAGATTTTATAGCTGGAGATACTCAGAGGAAATATGCAGACTACAAATTTGAAAAAATCTGTGAGAAGTCTTTGAAGCTCTCAGTTTAATGAAGACACATATGACTATTGCAAAAAATAAGAAAATATTAAACTGTATCTAAAGATACTTAATAGAAGTTAATAAAATTTGTAATTCTTTGAAAAAGTCTCACTGCTTTGAAATCTAGGAAGGATGAATTCAGTAGAATCTATATTCATTTAAACTTGAACTCTCAGATATACATCATTATAGTTGTTTTTTATAGGTTACAATTTTGAAAAAAAATGAGTTTTTAAAAATTTAAAGCAGATGCCATAGTTTGAGATTATTTTGATTCTGAAATAGTCATTTTAAATATGAAAACATTACTTAACATCAAACCCAAATGAGTTATTCCTGATCAAAAGAAAAAATATACATGTAATTTCAGTCAGTATATTAAAGGTTGTGTGTGTGTCTGTGTGTGTGCACATGTGCACGTATGTGCATGCAGAGTTTGTGAATGTTCATGTATATGTGTGTGCACATGGCTATGGATGCCAGAGATGAATATCAGGGGTCATTCTTCAACAGCATCCATCTCACTTTTTGAGACAGAATCCCTCACTGGTATCTGAGCTCACCAATCAGGCTAATTCTTTAGTGAACCACCACAGATCTGTTTGCCTCTGCCTCCCCAGCACTGGAATTACAAGTTGACACCACACCCCCGTTTTTCCATAGGTCTTAAACTCAAGTTCTCATCTTCAAGCAATGGGTCCCTTACTGACTGAGCCATCCAATCCCTAAGTAAATCCAAAATTTTAAAAGTATGACTAAACTTGGTATAAAATTATGGCTTTTTTGGTAATTGATGTAAGAGGATCTTCTATCTATCTGTTGCTTTCATTGGTTAATTAATAAAG
>LOJH01068745.1:0-10061 GCA_001685095.1 Ellobius talpinus
GGGAGTGGGCGTGGCTTGCCTCTTAAAGAGTCAAAAACCATAACAGTATGTGTACAATGTTTTCTTTCTCCACTAATCTGTTAACTAGCATCTAGTCTGGTTCCACTTCATAGCTATTGTGAATAGAGCAGAAGTCAACATGGATATACAAGTATTATCATGGTAGAGCTTAGAGTTCTCCATTCTTGGGAGGTTTTCTGCCACTGTATTTTTTTTAGTCTGCTTTGTAGCCCTTTCTGCCTCTTTTTTTCTTCTGATACACTAATGGTGAAAATGTCACTCCACTTAATGTTGTTTTGCATGTCTCTTTACCTTTTCCATTATTCTTTGTTTTTATTAATCATTCTTGGTAGTTTTTCCAGTGACCTACCTTATAAGTCAGTAATTCTTTTCTCTGTTTGATCTAGTCTAATACTCAGATCCTCTGTCAAAGTTTTCAGTTCAGTTACAATACTTTCCAGTTCTATGACTTCTCTGAGTCCCTGAAAACACTTTTTAGTTAACTATAGAGACATCTCGCTTGTCTGTGTCTGTCAATTTCTTATAGGAAACAAAGCAATGTAGTTTTGACTTTTTGCATGGTAAATATTTTGTTTTCCTATAAATATCATTGAGCTCTGTCCTGGTGATACATTTAAGGTATTTGAAAAAATGTCTTGCTTTTAAATTTTCTTAAGAAATAACAGAGAAATTATTAGATTAAAGGTAATGAACCCTTTATAGCAAGATAAAGGGTTTTCACTGCAGCTGGTGGAACTAGACATTATTCCTGGCCCTATGTGAGTGTTGAATTCTGTTTTTCAAATCCTTTGTCACGCCTTTGATCCTAATCAGCTGTTCACACAGTGTGGAATTTTGAGGGGTCTTTTCGCTTCTCTGTGATGTCCTTATTCTTTGCAGGTCTTTTGTCTTTTGTAAAATACAGCTTAATCTTCCATATTCCTAGTATTGTCTTTTACAACTCAGAGGATTTCTTGGCCCTACTGTTTTCTTGTCTGTGCCATGGTCCAAAAGTCTCCAGGCAGTAAGAGTAGTCACATGAGAAACTTCACTTAGTTCTTGTCTTTTCAGGACCAATTCTCTTTGTTTCTGGAGGTTTGACATTTGGAAAAACAGTGCTTCATGTATTTTGTTAATATTCTTCCAAGTGAGCATGTGAATCCATTGTATATAGTGCTTTCCTTGCCTATACATTAAGCTGTTATCAATATTATTTCATTTTAATGCTAAAATTTACTATATAGCTACCATACTCTCATAATTTCCCTTCCATTTTTTTTTTAAAATGAAGCACAAATTAATTTTACTCGAAGTAATAAGTATGAAATTCTTATCCAGGTTTCAGTGGGTTTTAGTTTGAGGTCTCTTCTTTGTTTAATTGTATTTTTGATTATTGTATTTTTAATTATAAGGCCATAATCAAAATAAGGCTATATTTAAATATTTAGTGCTCTTTTTCTGACTTTGAAAAAAATCATCAGTTCTTTTCTCTCTTACTTGATTATTTAAAATTTTAAGGGACGGATATAGCCTCCAGGAACGAAAAAATTCAAGTTTCTAGTTATATTTATATGATTGAGTTTTGATTATCAGATTTTTAAAAAGGACTCTTGCTGTTTATGTACTTTTAAGTTTTCCATTTTGTTCATGCATTTGCCATTATAATAATTCTTAAACAGAACTGTAGCCTGAGCATGGTCTTATGTGCCCATTACTTATTCATATACACTGTCCACAGAAGACTTTAGAAATGTTCTCCACTATCATTTCCTAAGAGACGAAGAAGGTGGTGTCTTCAGATTTACCCAGTAAACCATGTCCCAAGGGTAAATAAAACTTAGCCTTTTAAGTAAACCTTACAATTAAAGTTAAAGGGGTTAAAAAAGTGAAATTAAATTAAATTAAAGTTAAAGGGGGTAAAAAAGTTAAAGGAGTAATTTTGAAGAGGAAATAAAAAATATCTAACTTAATCAATTTATATCTGAAGGAGTGAAAGAACAGAGTGACCCTACTAAGTGACCTGACTTATACTTTGACAGGGGACTCTCTACAGTAGCAGTGGCCTTCAAGGTTCCATCAAAAGGCTCTTTATGGAACTAAATCTCATGTAAGGGTGGAATTCGAGAGTATTGATGTTTAAAGTATATTTTCTTGTCCTTTGGAGAACAGTCTGAAATTCTTCCTTTCCTAGTAAAACCCCACGTCATGTGTCACCAGCCACCATATGCATCAGTTGGCACTTGACAAATTATCATCTGCTAGAATTATTGATAGAAACAAGAAGTTCAGGATAAATCCTCTGAAACAAAACAAACAGTATTCCTACTAGATTAAAATCTATATTTAAATAGTAATTATGCTTAGGTGTTTATTGCAGGGTGTTAAATTTTAATAAATTCACATTGGACATCTAAGGGAATAAATCTATTGTCACAGACTCTTTGAGTAGCACAGTGCGCACCTTATTTATTATTCATGTGGAAATTATCCTAGCACTGTTCTGGTCTACAGTGCTATGAGAAATTCTAGAAGCATAAGAAGCCCAAACAGCCAGCATTTAACATAGATCCTCCTGTAAAACTTAGTATTGAAGATAACTTTTCAAAACCAAAGAAAACTATATTTAATTGGGGAGAGGGGATGAAATACACATGTTGATAGGATTTTAATATATATTCCTGACTATCCACATTTAAAAAGTAGTGTTTATTTTCCTTTTAATTAATAACAATATGACTAAATTACCGAACTCTTACTATTTATAGGCAGTGGTACTTTGTTAAAGCTATTCTCAGACAATTTTCACAAAATATTCAGAAAAATTAAATTACATTCATTCCAAAGACATAGAATTAGAGGTTTAGAGAGACTTAGAATCTTACTGTCAGGGCGAAGAGGGAAAGGTTCTGATGTTTGTCTCTAAAGTCCATCACCAGGACATCTTATCTCCCAGAAGGTAGTTTCCTAATCATTTTATCACTTTAACTTTGTTTCATTTATTTATTATTTATTTTAGTTCTTCTACCCTCCTTGTATACCAGTGAAAGTTCCTTTTAAAATTGGGATCAGGGGATTCACATTAAGTCATTCTGCAGAGTCCTTGCTTAATATTCTTAGGAAATTACATCTAAATGTAACCATTTTTCCTGCATCACTATGGAAGGCATATTTGATGGAGATTCTCATAATCTTAGATATAATTCTTTTGAGATAGCTGAATTGTTTGAAAACATTTTGTATAATAGAAATAACATATCCCTGGCTACTTTGACAACCTGAGTTTGATCCCTGAATCCTACAATATGGGAAGAAGAGATAGCTGACTCCTGAGAATTTCTTCTGAACCTACACACACACACACACACACACACACACACACACACACACGAACCATTCTTTCCTCATTTTCTAAATTTCTTTTCCTTGAAATGGAGTCTCACTGCTGCCCCCTTGATCTTGAACTCCTGAGCTCAAGCAATCCTCATTTTGTTTAGTATCTAAGATTATAGGTTTGAATATTGAGCTTACCTTCCCATTTTTTGATATTTTCCATCATGAAAATCTTGTGTTCAAATTTCAGCTTAAACTGAGAAGAACCTAACTGCATTCACTTCTCTATTTTTTTTCTGGGTCCCTTACTATACCTCTGGCTAGTCTTGAACTTATGACAATACTTCTGCCTCAGTATCCCAAGTCATGCAATAAAAGTAGTTAGCTGCCTCACACAGTTAATAGTTTTATCTTTTATGGGATTTTTGGTTTCATTTTTATTGTTGTTTTTCCACAGTGATGAGGGGGCTAAGTTATATTAGACTGAGTATTTTTAGTATCCCATTCACAGTTTCTATTTAGATTGCACAGTAGAAGGTATGGCAGCTTTACTGTGTATAAAATACTGCATTCTACTTGTGACTTTATAATATTTGCAAAAGCAGTGACTAGAAGATACTGTATGGCATCTGCTGGCAGCCAGGGTGTATACCACTCCTAAAACTTGAAAATGAGTTATTTTAGTGATGGAATTCATAGTCTCTTCTCAAGGCAAGACAGTCAGGCCTGCTCCTAAAGAGGCTGTCCATAGGTCTAAAACACAGGAAAAAAAGTTTTAAAGGTCCTCTTATACCATATTCCCCAATTCCTGTCTTTTAAAATAGGAACTGTGTTGCTTAAGGCTTAGATCTCTGAGCCAAAAGGATGTCCCAGTTACACACAGGATCCCATTACTTTAAGCCTCAAGCTTCACATATACAACTGTATTTGTGTCTACTGAAAGGCCTCTGGAGAGACTCATTGAAGGATCAGATTTCACTTTAGATAAAACTAGAAAATGAGTAAAACTCGTCTTTGTCATTTAGATGACCTCTTTCACAGTCTCATACCCCTGCAGCAGCTACCCCTTCTGGTACTTTTCTCCTTTTTGTCTTCCCACTCACAGTCCTAAATCAGATAATTTATTCGCTTTAAATTTTTCTTGTGTTAAGGAACAGATATGATTTCCACAAGAGATTTCAAGCTAATAATTAGCATAGTCCAGTGGTGAAATGGTATTTTGATGAAGTTCATATTTGTTTTTGTTCATTTGTTTCAATGTCTAAAATCATGCTTTAACTGTGTCTACCTCCTCTTTACATGTGTCAAATTACCCCAGGTTTGGGGCAAATACTTATGATCTTTTATCCTGAAACAGTGCTAAAGTGTCTTATGGTATATAAACACAAAACCAAGGGATCTATACAGAACTAGACATTTACAAACAAGTAAGCAAAATATTTGTGGTTTAACTGTGGTTATTACTCTTGCTTTTACTTTTCAGTTTTCCTAAATTAACCAGCTATAAGAAACTGGGAGGAAAATGTCAACATATACACTTCTTTGGAATTCATTAATTTTTATTGGTTTTGTTGTTTGTTTGGGGAGTGGTGCCAGGAAAGGTACAGCTTCTTTGACAACATAATGACCGTATTAGTTAGCTTTTCTGACAGCTGCAACAGGATGTTTGCCATAATGTGAAGGAGGCCAGGCCAGCAGTCAGCCCCATGTGCTTGGGCAGAACACCATTACTTTTGGAGTGTGTGGTGGAATCAGTTTCATGGTAGATAGGAAACAGAGAAAGGAAACCTAGGAAGGGTTCAGAACAGGTTCTAGCCTCAAGGGCACACTCACCAGTGATTTCCTGGTCTAACTATCTCCATTCTCCTACCTCTCACTATCTCGCCAAGCCCCACTGTCTTATGAATCCATTAGACATTGCTCCATTGAGTATCTCAGAGCACTCAAGGTGTAATGAGTGGGGAAACTCCATTATAGACATGAGATGTCTGCTTTAATGACCCCCCCCAGGAGTTGGTCAATCCAGGTGACAGAAGTAACTATTATACCGATGAATGTCAAATCACAACAAGAATGAAGTTCTCAAGGTTCTCTATCTTATAAGAACACCAATCTCCCTATTTCTTTGAGAAATGAGAAAAGATATGGGAAGTTAGGTCACTTTTCAATACCAAAGTCAATAAAAAGCCATTCAGTTTTTATTCAGTTCTGATACTCATCACAATTGCTATTCCACACTGATATAAATAGGGGGAAAAGTAAACTATTTAACTTCAAAGTGCTGGTTTACTTTCTACCAAGTTTAATCATTTCAGTTATTAAGTTAAAAAAGACACAAAATTTTAGCTTTACACTCTCAGCTTCCACTTCATGACAGTCATTACCAAGCAAAACAAAAATTTTATTTTTACAGATAATATGATCATCTAGTGTCACCTGGCACCCCTGTTGACTTCCAGGTGACTAAAATGAGACAATAAGACACTGGGGGAGGTGGTGGTGTCAGAGCTCACTGTTGCTTCCAACATCACTTCACTTCTGTGACTTCAGTTCTCTGCCGAGCTACTGTCTCTGGCTGCTCCTTCCTAGGACTCTGGTGTCAAACTTCCCTCCTTCTGACTCTGGTTATGAGTGGCCATGAATTTCTGCCTTTGCTCATCTGTACTTAATAGAGCTTGCTATGATTGAAAAGGTGTCCCCTGAAGGTATGTTAAAGGTTTAGTTCTCAATTTGTTGCTATTAGCAAGTGAAGGAAACTTCAGAATATGGAACCCAGTGGGAAGAAGGTCTTAGGATATGGAGGCGTTTCCTCAAAGGAGAATGTGATACCCCAGTCTCTATATCTCTCTCTGACTACTGGCTACTGATACAAGTGGTTAGTTTTCCTTACTTACCTGACCATCAAGTGCTGTACTCGAAGGCACAAACAACTCAACATTCAACACATGGATTTTGAGTGAACATGCACTCAAATCATTACAGACCCCATCAAATAGTGTTGTGTAATAACAGAAAGCCCATGACCACACACAACCCAAGGAATGGAGGAGGTAAAGGTAGGTCCCAGAGCTGTGGACAGCAGCAGCCACAGACCCCTGAGGTAAAGCATTTTCTCTAAGTGTCTCTGATTTTGTCATAATGTGAAGCAGACCTATACAGACCCTTAGCCTTTACTTTCTCCATTGGTAAATTACCTGAATGGTTACTGTCCTGTACCTTTACTGATTCAGTAGTTTATTTGAAAAATTATATTAATATCGCATTGTATTGCTCAGAAAAATATTCTAAGAAAAATAAGTCTAGGAGATGTAATGCATTTTTAGGAATAGAACTGTTTAGGTCTTAAAAAGTGCCACTGGATTGGAAGACAAAAGTGACTACATATTTAGGGATTCCACTTTAATCTTTAGAACTGAAAACTGAAGGACTATAAATTCTGGCTTGCATCGGAATACACTTAGTAAATCGTGCTTTTTTTCCCTTCTAGAAATAGTTTCTTTATTTCCAGGCACATAATTCCCAAGCTGGAATTTATAAATGAATAAAAGTACTTTTCACAATCTAAAATATGGAGCAAAACTTTATTAAATTACGGTAAGTGAAGGTTGCATATGTTTGTGTAAAAGCAAAACTGGAAACCATTGACATTTTGTGTTTTTATTTTTGTTCCATATTTCCAATTTCTCTCTCACTCAAGGAAACTAATCTGTCAATCAAGGATTTGCATTTTCAAAACCTTTCCTTAATGAAACAGGAGTGATTTGCAGAGTTCTTGTGCAAAGGTAGCTTAGTGAAACCAATTAATAAGCTATAAATGGCTTAAGAGATACTGCTTATATTACTGGAACATTAAAATTAATTTTAAGGAAGACTTTTGAGAATATTTTCAAAACTATTTTCCCAAAAGAAAAGACAGAAAATAGATTTAGCTATTATTTCTCCAAAACAACCGTTTTGTGGAACTGTGTGGCTCCAGTTGCTGGGAGCCTGTTGTGTGGGTGTTTCCTCTTCTTCCCCAGAGAAAGAGAGTAGATTGCACCACCAAGTATTACAGCCCTGGGGTTGCTTCTTTGCAGTTATCTGCAATGAGGTTTACCATTTGTCTTTCTGGAGGACCAAACCAAGATGAGGGTAGTAAGGAACCTCAAAGTGAAAACTTCAAGAGACAATAATCCAGCTTGATATTATTTTAATGCATTATAGGCAAAAGTTAAATTTAATGGAAAAGAGGGAGCTTGGGCATCATAGACAGCAATACAAAAACCCTGTTAAAGACAGATTCTGATTTGAACAACCCACTCTCATCGGCCTTACCTTTGACCTGACCCCTAAGCTTTCAGAGAGAGGTCCTACAAAGCTGAAGTGTGTGCCTCTGCATGCACCCACCTATAGAGTCTTTTTGCCCCATCTTTTTGAGTTGAAACAAAGCAGAGTTTTCTCTGAATGCACTGCTTGCAGTCCCTCAGCCAGGTGATAACACCTAGCCTGCGACCAGAGACTCTAGTGTGTCAGTGGAGTCCACAGCATGAGTCCGGTTATTCCCAGCACCCAGAGCCTGCACCCAGGTGGGAGAGGAAATTGCAGGTATGACCATGAGGAGAGCTGAAGAGACAATGGACATGGGCTCCTGTCTCCTCCCAGACTAGTATTTGACATCTGTCACCTCCAGGAAATTGAGTTGGGAGAGTCAGGGCTCATACAGCTAGGACAGGTGGGGAGACACACAGCCTGGAGCTGGAGAGGCAGTCTGTCGCGAGGTGGCAGTCCCTGCACACTCAGCGCGGGAACCGGGAGAGTGTGCAGCTGGAGAAGAGGTTGTGGCTTCTTTGTGGCCAGCGGAGGACTGCCAGCGTGAGTAACAGGAGCAGAGCCAGCAAGAAGGGAGAACCATCAGAAACACGCAGGATACCGGAGCCACCCAAGCAGCTGCCGCTCCTTTAGATTATTCCGGAGCATGAGCATGGCCTGGGTCGCAGGAGCCTTTCTGGATGGGTTTTTGCTACTGTTGCTGCGGCTGTCTGCTCAGATGGGGCCCCTAGGAGCAGCAGGAGATCCGCATAAGTACAGCGAAATGCATAAAACTTGAGCTACCCTATTTGGAAAGCTTTGCATTTAATTCCTAGTCATATTTGGACCCGGAACAGTAGAGCATAGGCCTGGGAAAAATAAAGAACGTTTCAAATAAACCTGTTCAGTTGCAACCTGAAAAGTGGAATTAATTTCCTCTTTCCTCTTTTGAGAGGGTCTAAAATATGTAATATGTGTTTTATTTATCTATCTTTTACTCATATGTCTGAAGAACCATTGAGTGAGTTAATGTTTTCACATTTTGCTTTCACAAAAACAAACCAACAAAAAAGCATAGTTAGGAATTAATTGGCCAATGCTATCATTTATTTCCTTTGAGGATTAGAACAATTTCAAGGGATTAAGTCCATCAGAGAAATGACTAGCAGGCATCATTCCGCATCAGTTTAGCTTACAGTTTTGCAGACCTTGGCAGTTTCAGAGTTAAGATGCTAATTAACTCTTAAATACTGCAGGGATGGAGCACCTGTAGGCCAGCCTAAATTTTATAGGTCAAATTTAAAACCCATTGCTCAGGGGGAAAAAAAAAGCCCTCTAGATATTCCCTTAACAGAGGGTTTGTTTCTAATAGTATAAAAGTTCTTGCTTAAAAACAAAACTTTGCTAGTCTTTCTCTAGATGCCAATATTTTACATTTTAAAAATTTGTCTTTGGGAGCTGTGCTTCTGATTTGGAAAAAAAAACATCTAGTAAGGTTTTATTTGTAGAACTGTCAGTAGTCTAGTGAAATAATGAAATTCTGAACAGTTCAGAAAAACTTAATATTCTTATTTTTATCTTACATGAAAATGTAAAAAAATTCTTAAATTAAAATTCTATTAATTTAATCCAACCATGAGTTTAGAATTTTAAAAATGTATTTCTCCTTGAATAGAAATAACTTTTTAAAATGAAGGTTCTCTTTCTTTTGACAATTTCATACATGTGCAGTCTAGTTCCTCTCCCCTCCCATTCCTATCAACCACATCCTTTCTTACTGATCCCTTTCCCAGATTCATGACTTTGGTTTGGTTTAGTTTAATCATGGCCATCCATGTCACCACCTGGTTGAAACTATATTTTTCTCTACTCTCAGCTTCCAAGCCTTCCAGTCCAGACCTCTTCAACTCAGCTAATAAATTCTAGTTGTCATATTTATAAATACGGATTGCTAAAGGGCAGGGTCCTTTGGAGGCAGCGCTCAGCATTCAACTCAATCCTCCTTAAGAAATTTGTCAAACTCCAGGATTCTTCATCACCGAATCCTCAAGCCAGGGTAATTCCCACGTCTGATAGTGTGGTCCCTGTACTGAACACCAATACTCATGCCTTGCTCATTCAACAGTTTGTACTAATTTACAAATATCTATCCCACACTTTATATAAATTACAAATAAAATGAAATTTAATTTGTTTCATGGGAAGTATTTATTAATAAAACAAAGACAATTAGGTTGGACCAAGTTTGATAGGTCCTAAAACTGAATCTGTGAAGAAGAAATGAAGTAATTGTAGGGAAAAAAAGGTAATTCAGTAATCAGCAGGTAGAATATACAACAAATCACTAGAGGGCACTCTTACTATTTGATAAGTAGCTTCAAAAAACTGGCTTTGACTTCCTTGTTCATAATCTCCTTCCTTCTGCTCCTCATTTGGACCTTGGG
>LOJH01068747.1:0-10061 GCA_001685095.1 Ellobius talpinus
GTTTTTAAACATAAAGCAAAGAAAACCAGCCTACAAATCACAATCCCGGAGAACTTAGACAACAATGCGGACACTAAGAGAGACATACATGGATCTAATCTACATGGGGAGAAAAAAAAAGACAAGATCTCCTGAGTAAATTGGGAGCATGGTGACATTGGGAGAAGGTTAAAAGGGAGGGGAGAGGCAGGAAGGGGAGCAGAGAAAAATGTAGAGCTCAATAAAAATCAATAAAAAAAGAATTGCTGTAGTCATGGTGTCTCTTCACAGCAATAAAACCCTAACTAAGAGAGTTGCCTTGATATTACTCAGAAGAATATTGTCAGCAACAAGAGGCTCCAAATCTGAATGTCAGGTACCATCACTGCTCCTATAGATTTACTGTCTGATTTGTGGCCAAGTGCCTAACCCAACATCATTGGCTGACAATTTTAATTCCTTGGTTCTCTTAAGGAAACCACTATATCCAGGACAGAATTCACCTTTAAAGGGAGGATAAGAAGGACATCCCACTGCTAACTCATCTAATGTGCACCCTTAAAAAAGGGGCTCCATAGCAAAGATGTTTTAGAAGTCACTATGCATTTTACCACAAAATAAAACAAATACTGACAAAAAAAGGACCATAAGAAAACACAAATATCGACACTTTGAAACTGCAGGTACCTAGAAGGTTTTACCCATTCTCATCAGTCCCGGCAAAGCAGAGACTTTGAAACTCTATGTAACATAAAGATGGTGTTTTCTCCCAAGGACTGCTTTATGTGGGTGCTAGGAATAGAATGAGGGTCCTCTGTAGCAGAAGAACACTTAACCACTGAGCCATCTCTCCATCCTCTTAATATTTCCTTTTATATGTGTGTATAGGTTGAGGCTGCTGTCAGCGAAGGCCAGAAGAAAGTGTAGGATCCCTTGAAGCTGGAGATACAGGCAGCTGTGAGCTGCCCAATATACCTGCTGAGAATTTCTGGTAGAGCAGTGTGACTCTTAACTGCTGAGCCAACTCTCCAGCCCCTTCTTTCTCTTCTAATACAGGTAAGTTTTTCTCACTCTTATTGATGCATCTCTCAGATATATCCTATGTAATTGGGACAAATATGATCTCCATACCTTTAAAAAAGAAAAGACTTGGGGCTGGAGAGATGGCTTAGTAGTTAAAAGCACTGGCTGCTCTTCTAGAGGACCCAGATTCTGTTCTCAGTGCCCACATTACAGGCCTGTAACTCCAGTTCCAGGAATCCATCACCCGCTTCTGGTCACCTCAGGCACTGCACATGTATGATGTGTATACATATAGCAGCCTATGCATACAAACACCAATACACATAAAGGAAACTTTTTAATGAAAGAAAGAACTTGATCTGTTGTGTGTGTGTGTTTGTGTGTGTGTGCGTGTGCGTGTGTGTGTGTGTGTTATGTGAATAACTAGACGAATGGCCTAAAGATCCAGGATTATATAAAAGATGTAACAAAGCAGCTTAAGCCAGATGCTGGAGTAAAATAACCAACAATTGCCAATTGAAGTTTTAAGGCCACCCTCCAGCTACATGAATTTTGTAAGAAACAAAAAAAAGGTCAGTTATGTCCTATTGCAGGTCTTACGGCTTTTTAAGAAAAACTCAAATTACATGAAGAATTTTGTACAAGAAAGTAAAACAGAAACCAGCAAGTGTGAAAAGGTTACAGGCGTAGAAATGTATTTCTGGTAAAAAAAGAAAATGCTTTTGAATAAAGGGGGGTTATATGGTGAAATACACTTTGACTCTACAATTAAGGAAGGGACTGTTTCAAAATGGAAACAGGAAAAAGTAGGACAAAGCCAGGAGGTTAAAGTATGTCACAAGAAGTAACAATTTAAAGATTGTATGGCCATGACTAAATTGGCTATATTTCAAAATTATTAAAACTTCCTAACGTCAGAATTCAATGTGCTAATACAGAACTGGAACCCAATTTCCTGTCTACAAAAATCAGGTTTTCTTAAAATGTTGACCTATTCTTTGTAACAGTTACCAAAAATTGGCCTACAGAAAGGGGATTTTACATTTTATCAAGATAATTTCAAATATTATCTACTGGGTTTGTAGGACTTTAACTACTTAGGAAACAGTCCTAATAAGCCAGTGGTTCTCAACCTTCCTGATGTTGTGACCCTTTAATACAGTTCCTCATGTTGTGGTGACCCCAACCACAAACTTATTTCATTGCTACTTCATAACTGTAATTTTGCTACTGTTATGAATTGTAAGGTAAATATTTTTGGAGATAGAGGTTTGTCAAGGGGTTCGTGACCCACAAGTTGAAAACCACTGTTAAAAGTCAGGCTTATCCAAACCGTTGGTTTTGTTGAACTTGATCTGAGTGTTACACAACAACTAAATTTTAAGCCACTCTTTATTCCTCCTGAACTAGTGTTTCAAACACGGTGGTACCTGTAATCTCAGTAATTGGAAAGTGAAGGCAAGAAGATCAGTAGTTCAAGGCCATCCTCCACTACATAGTCAAGGCCAGCCTGGAGTATATGACACCATGCCTCAGAAGACAAACAGAACAAAGGAAAAACTAATTTAACCAACCTGAGCCTTTGCCAGCCACACCTATGGGCCAATGCCAAAGGGGCCAAGAGGACAGCCCTGCCCCTTGTTAGGCAGGCACCACTGGAAGACTGGACCCCATTCAAAGGATCTTGAAACTTGAGTAAGTCTCACATCTTCTCAATCGGAGAAGCCATGAACTTTTGGTTGGTTTAGACTCTAACATACGTAGTTTCTTGGAAGAGGAGAGTCAATAGAGAATGTCCCCAAGGGTACCCATAGTCAGTGAGACCCTGACCCACCTCAGAAGATAACAAAACTGGTAGAGCGAAAACTAAAGTCAATAAGGGACTTTTTTACCATATCACTAAAATTAACCCTTGAGGAACCTCAATTGATTGACCTTAACAAAAAAGAAAGTTAACTTTTGCCCATTTCTTTGGTCTTAAACACACACCAGGCTTTCCAAAAAGTGTAGTGATTTGTAACAATACAAAGCAGAAAGAACTAGTCTCTGTTTTCAAAGGGGGAAAATAACTATTCAGTTCTTAAAGGCCTCCTCATTAACCCCAAAGCACTGGTTACTATCCCGCTAGGTAGGGCAATCACAGCCTGCCAGACAGCAGCAGGATTCTCATGCTCTTCCTAACTGTTAATGATTTGTTCTTCAGCCTGAAGCTGGGAGAAGGACTTCAGAGACCACTAATCAGTGGTCTCTCTATTATAGGATATTAACTCCCCACAAATCACCCTTTAATATCCCAATGTTGGCCAAGAAGTTCAACAGAGACTATTGAGCAGCAACTCTATATACCCATAGTCCCAGTTCTCTATACACAAATCCCTTCTGTGTCTATTGATCACTGCCCAACATCTTAAAGATGCCTTCTTTCTGTATACCCCCAGAGCATCTGGGCCTCAGTTCATCTTTGTCTTTGGATGGACCATGTGCACGGTCAGAATAGAAAACTCACATAGATTCTCCTTCACTGGGTTTTGGAGCCAGCTCCCAAACTTTACGGACAGGCTTTAGCTAGGGACCTAAATGGCTTAACTTTAGATAAGGGAATGGTCTTACAATACATGGATGATCTTCTTATATCTGGCCTCCTTCCTTAAACAAATCCTCAAACCACCTAATGATGTCTTTAAATTCCCAGGCCAACAGTGGGTGTGGCAAAGTCTAAAGGTCCAATTGTTATCCCTAAAGGTACTATATTAGAATTCATCTTAACTCCTAGGCATAAGGCTCTTTAGCTGTTTGTATTCAAGCCATCCAGGTCCTTGCAATTCCCAATGCTTTGCTTAACAAATAACCCAGAGCCTTTGGAGGACAAATGGGTTATTGTCCACTTCCAAGCTCTGGATATGGCCCTATGGCTAAACTTCTATATGGATCCTTAAAGAGAAATAATGACAGCAAGAATAACAAAATCTTCTGATACAGTAAAAGCTTCTTTTTTCAAAAATCCCATCTTTGGGGTTATTAGAACTTGATGAGCTTTTAAATTGAATGTCAGCGAGTATCCCTGGGAAGTCTCACCAATACCTTGGTCCAGAACCATCTGCCTGTGGGACATTTATCAAAGCTGCTGGACCAGGACACACTAGACTCTAAGATACACTGCCTCTGACCTCAGGAACATAAAACTATACGGCTTCAGATATCGTCACGGCCACTCAGAAGTTATTGCTATTGTGCTAACGTTATCAAGGCCAAAAACTGTGTATACTGTGTATATATAATCCCACCAGTACCTTGTCTGCCTTAAATGATTTACAAAATCAAAGCATGCCAGATGCCAGCCAGCTCTTCTTGCTCACAGCTCTTGAATCTCTGGACTTCCGTAGTACAAATGAGTTGTACCTGTTATAATCTGAGAGGTGATTCTATTAGTCCTTGATCCTCTGTGCTTAATTCTTCTCTTAATTTTACCTCCTTTCATTTACAGTCGCTCCACCTTCAAATAGTGTTGCATCAGCCCAACTTAACATATCTGGATCATTTGCTTAGGTCTGAAAGTTATCAAGACCGTTCTATGGTCTAAACCCCATTCTTTGTCCTATTCCAACCACAAGTGGCCAAATCAACTCAAATGATTCTAGGATCTCAGCTCTTGAGGGGTTGTTACATAGCTAGTCGGAAATGATCAGACTTAGATGTCTCCAGGGGCGAACCTGTTTCTCATAATAATCAGCAGGTTTTAAAACAGTGGTTTTCACCCTTACTAATGCCGCAACCATTTAATGCAGCCTCCTCATGTTGTGCTGACCCCCAACCTCAAAATTAATTTTGTGCTACTTCATAACTGTAATTTTGCTACCATTATGAATCATAAAAGAAATATCTGCTTTCTGTTGGTCTTAGGAGACCTCTGTGAAAGGATCATTGCCCGCTCCCCATGGGTCTTCACCCACAGATTGAGAACCACTGCTTTCAAGTCAAGACCTGAAACTGTAAAACTGGTTATTGGTAATTAGCATGGGGTCTGAGTCACCTCTGGCCCTGGATACCATGCCCTGGAAATGACATTCTTACTGCCTAGGAGGTCAACAATGAATAAATATCCACACCTGTAATATCTCCACTTGATTAAGGTCTAACAAAGGCCTTCTGCTAAAAAATAAGGATGATGCTATCATCCCCTCCTGTAAAAGTCAACCAAATAGGGCTATCGGTTACCTAGACAGAAAAATATACCTCTGAAAAGCTGTGTGCTCCTGAAACTTTCAAAGATGGAAATGCTTATCAATGTAACAGTCTCCTTGGCCTTTACCCACACTTACCTCTTGAACTAGCCATGTAACCTGGGATCATCCTACTTCCCTTTAACACACACACACAGAGAAGGAGATCACTAAACAAACAATAATGACAATAAAATATAGATCTTTATAAGATATTAAAAAGCAAAAATATGAAAATAATAATGGTCCCAGGAGGGAAGCATTAAAGTAATTGTAAGTTTCTTATGCTATACATAAAATGATACAATTTCATTCAAAAGTACACTTAGATAGCAAAAGAAATATACTGTAAATGCAAAGTAACCACTAAAATGTACAGCTAAGAAGATAAAAAAGTGCATTTTAATAACACTCAGATCAGGCTGGTGAGATGGCTCAGCAGGTAAAATTCTTGTCTCCAAAGTCTGATGACCTGAGTTTGATCCCTGAGACTGGCATGAAGATAGAAGAGACCCAACTCCACAAAGTTACCCTCTCACCTTACATAAGCTGTGCCACAAGAATACACACACACACACACACACACATAAATATAAATAAATAATTAATTGCCTTAGGGTTTCTATTGCTCTGAAGATTCACCATGACCACAGCAGCTCTTGTAAAGGAAAACATTTAATTGGGGCTGGCTTACAGTTTCATGTGTTTAGTCCATTATCATCATGGCGGGAAGCATGGCAGAGTGCAGGCAGATATGGTGCTGGAGAAATAGCTGCGGGTTCTCCATTCAGACCTGAAAGCAGCAGGAAGAGACTACCACACTGGGCGTGGCTTGAGCATCTTAGACTGAGAGGCAGCCGCCAGGGACACGCTTCCTCCAACAAGGCCACACCTTCTCCAACAAGGCCACGCCTCCTAATAGTGCCCCTCCCTATGGGCCTATGGGACCCATTTATATTCAAACCACCGCACTACTCAATTCAAAATAAGACAAAGAAAAGCGTAACCTGAACCGCTAGATGGAGAGATAGAAGAGCAGCAGATGGACACAGTCAAGCTCTGGGAAGGTTACACCAATGGTAGCAAACTCAAGTACGTTTTCATGCGGACCCCCTAGCATCGCGTTTATTCTGTATTCACTCTAACACTGACCCTACATAGCCTCCTTTTTTCCTGAATTCTTGAGACTGTGACCCAGGCGCCACAGGCTCTCTCACTTCCTTAAACAAAAACAACTTCTTGCATAACCGGCCATGTTACTGTGCTCAGGAAGTTTTCCAAGGGACTCAGTCCTCTTTTCCAAAATGCAGTCTTCTTAAGTCAGCACTTGCCCCAAGAGTATTCTTTAAACCATGCTGGTGGTCATGTCAGAGGAGCATCAGGTGGCAACTGCCTTCAGTGATCAGCTCCCCCAACACGCAAGCATTGAAGGGTGACTCCCAGACGGCCCTGAGGGCTCCGGCTACAGAACATCTCTTACTGCTGCTGAGTCTTCTTCACATGTCTGCTGCTGCCATTTTTTCTCTGGTATCTGGCATGGTGTGACTGAATGGGAGGCGATCCCCCTGCCTTTAAGGCGTCTCATGGGAATATCCTGTGCTACTGGGCATTTTTACCTATGGATCAGTATGAAGATGATTTTCTCTATCTAACAAAAGCAATGATTTGATACAATAATAGAGTTAGCTTAAATAGGATTTTTATGATTGGGGTTCTTTAATAAATATAGTAAGGGATTATGATAGAGCTTAGCTTAGTGGGGAAACTAATAAAGGTAAAAGGAAGATATCATGTTGCCTCTGCCCCTGATAAAGCAGGGGCTGCAGAGGATAGAAAATAAGAACAAGGAAATGTCATACAGATGGTTTCTCTTGAGGAGTCATAAGACTGTGGCTTAGGTTAATGATTAAGAGAAACAGTTTAGTCCCAGAAGCCCAGTCAACTCAAATTCTTTTAATCTTAATGTTGGGAGATGTGCTCACAGGTTTCAGAGTGCATCATAGCTAAAACAAGCTTTCAGAATGACTTAAGGTTAGGTTAAGATGGTTTTGTTAATGGCCTTGAGGTTAAAAACAAAAAACTTCTTGGAAAACAATTTAAAGGTGTACTTTTGAAGCTGAGCAAGGGACCCACTGAGGTCAGGGAGCAGGAACAAGGTATCCGGCTATTGCTCACTGATGTACCTTTCCTACTAGGATTGGTTGATGTCAAGGGCGATGGCTAATTCCTTGTACCGATTTCTGCCCTCAGCTTCCTGATATAAAAACTGCTGATGAATGGGTGTGCACCCCTAAGGATTTAAAGTAGAGCTGACTGATTGATTGTTTTTCATATATAAAAGTTTAGGTTTGTGATTCTTTTTAAATTTTTTATAAGATTGCCTTTTGAGATAGATAATAAAATGATTGACCCTTTCTTTGCAACCATAAAATGTAGCCTACCTGCAAAAGAATTGGCCAAGAAAAATACCTTGCTTGCTTATATTTTGTTATTCTATAGCAATTTGCTTGGACATGAATGTATGTGGGTTCTTGAGACAACTTGTTTCTCACCTGTAATATGTAAAATGTTAAATCATGTAAAAGATATGGAAAGCATGCTTTTTTTACTTACATTCATTGTAATAATTCACTTGAAAAATAGAATGTAACCACACTAATTTTTTATACTGCTTGAAAGATTTTGCTGAGATATAGAAACTGTAAGGGAAAAAATAAAGTTATTTAAAAGGAAGACATCAAGAGAGACAGAAATAAAGCATCAGGGAGGAAAACAGAACAGAAAGGGAATAGAATGGGACAAGCAACAGTGAAAATAACTAAATAAAGAACTAAGCTTTGGCCCTCAGAAAAGTCCTCATGTGTCTGTCTGTCCAGTAGTTCACCTGCTCTGCATCTCCTCCTCAGTTTCTCTGACCTGCCGAATGCTTGCCATTCATCAACACCCTAGGTGAGATCTGACATGTTGGAGGTATATGTGGGGGGTCCCCTTTTTACTGGTCCCAGAGAGTTAAGTTCTCTCAGACAGAATAGTTAATTGAGTGATTAGTTCCCTGACCCCATTGGATTCCCCTCCACCCCTGAGCTGCTGGAGGCTGGTCCCCACAGCAGCCATAAAACCACCTCTTTCCCGTCCCAGAGTCCAGTCCACACCTGCACCCCGTGTTTACCATCGCCCCTTTAATGGGACACTCATTCTCAGCCTGTCTTTCTCTTCTAGGAGCGGGACACTTTTTTAAAGAGCAAGCAAACAAAGAAAGAGGAGGAAGAAAGAAGGCAAAAAGAAGGCAGAGAGGGAAGGAGGGAGGAAGTGGGTCACACCTCTGATCCAAGCACTTGGGAGACAGAAGCAGGGGGATCGTCAGTTCTATGCCAGCCTGGGCTACGCATGTTAAGGCCAATTGGGCTCATGATTTTGTGAGATTTAAAAAATGTCCCTCAATTTTGAGTTTTCTTTTCAAATAAGTTTTAGTTATGACCCTCCCCTATTGAAACAATCGCACGGCTTCTCTCTTCTCACCCTGAGTCTGGGCAGCCCGTTGACTGACCCAAGCCTTCTTGCCTGTTCCCCTCCTGTCAGGCCCATCTCTGTGCGCCATGGCCCTCTGCTGTGTGCTGCAGGTAAATTCCAACTCTTTCCTGTCTCAGAGCTGCTACAGCTGCAGCCTCCTCTCTGTTTGGCTCCCACCCTCCAGAGCCCAGTCTCAGGGATCGAACTCCGGCTGTCTTGCTTTGGAGACAAGTGATTTACCTGCTGAGCCATCTCACCACCGACTCTCCTGAGTATTATTGAAATGCTTTTTGCTGTCTCCTCGGCTGTACATTTTAGAGGTTACTTTGCATTTACACTATACTTCCTTAACTATCCCAGTGTGGGTTTTGTTTTTTTGTTTTGGTTTTTTTTCAGTAAAAGTACATCTTTTTTTTAAGTACATCATTTTTTGGATAACATAAGAAACTTACAATCCTCCCTCCCTCAATATTCTGCCCAAAAGTAGCCCTGCTCCCCAACAAATCCAGCTCCTGGGGCTCCTCTGCCTACCGAGAATGATCTTGTTTATTTGCTTCCATTGAATCAAAAGCACTGATAAAATCTTGCCTAGCCTGTTCCTTGTTTAGCTCCCAGCTCTTAGAATGCTGCTGGGCTTATAGAAGGCCTTCAGTGTATGCTGTTTGAAAATGGGGAAAGGAACTGATGTGGTCTGAATGTGAAATGTCTCCCTAGGCCTGTGTTCCCACACTTGTCCTCCAGCTGGCAGTGGCACTTGGGAAGGGTGTGGAACCTGGAGGAAGTGAGCCAGTGTGGGCAGACCTTGAGGATTTACAGCCTGGCCCCACTTCCTGTTTACTCTCTGCTTCTTGTGTGTGCAGTGTTACCAGCTGACCACCACTTCTGTTGTCATACCTTCCTCAAAATGATGGACTGTATTCCCTCAAACTGTGAGCCAAATGGTCCCCTCCTGCCTTACAGTGTGGTCCGTCCCGTCGTCCCCCCGTCCCCCCACACTCNNNCTCCCCCCCCCGCAATGAGAAAAGCAATAATAGCAAAGCCAAGGAAGACAGATTAGGATCTATACTCTGGATAGAAAGAAATCCCGGTGATTTCACTAATGTCTCTTAAGAACTTTCTAGAAGCTGAGTACCTTCTAAGTGCTCTGTCCCAAGGACTTTAGGGGGACAGCTAGACTCTTCAGGAAGCCACTCACTGAGTTTCTCCAACCCCAGACTCCCCATCCATGAAATGAAGAAGGCCTAACATTGTGTGACTGCGGTAGCCCAGGAAGATGTGAGGAAGGGCAACTGAGCTTCCTAAAGGATCCCAGAACAGGGTGAGGAGAAA